>DWNJ01001880.1:0-11285 GCA_018250275.1 Udranomia eurus
GTTCCAATTTATGTATTATTCAATATATATTCATATATTGTCATGCCATAAAGTTTAAATTAATACCCAGTTGATATTACTTACAACTTACAATCTGTAAAAAAAATCATTTAACTTAAAGTCTGCGTCTTTTTACCATGAATATCATCTAGATCCAGTCAACGACCATGTCCGCATTCGAATATAAAATTAATATACAACGTATGAATCTCTACAATCTATTAATGAATTGTAGACACAGGTATCCCCTACAACTGTATCTACAATTTCCCCCTTGCTGTAATCTTGACAGTGCAATAAAAACTACCAAAAAATGGTAAATGATCTCTTATTAAAAACTCTTCTTACTTTGTAATATTACGCAGGGTAGTAGGAAACACGTCATGTATGCTCCAATGAAAATAAATTACAACCAATTTCTGAAAAAAAGGGTATAAATATGCAAAAGAATACTCTTCCTAATTAATTTTCAAAATAAAAAAGTCAACATAAATATAGGTTTATTACGCTAAAAATGCCTATATATAATCCCTTCTAGTGATGTCTAAGGATCGCATCGAACTCCGTCACGTATGCTGTAATAGTGTTAGTTCCCATCTGGCGACCGAAGAGAATAATTACTAAGTATTTACACTTACATATAACGTGCACAGGTATGGATACGTGGAGTACCTTGAACACGGCTGTGTTCGTTATTCGTTTCAGCGCCCTCAGTAAGTAATTTGATCACTAAATGAACAAGGTTGTATGGATATTTGCATAGTATTAGAGTTTGCTACGTGACATACGTAAATTATAACGTATATTTCACGCATATTTTTAAATAAATTTTATCGTTTAGTTTAAAATTGAAAATATATATAATATTATGTGCCTTGTTATCGTCACCTACATTCTGTAACGTGTAAACGTTATATATATAGAAATAGACCGATTGTACAGCTACGTCAATTTAAAAGCAAATAAATCGACGCCATCTGCCATCAGCCATTAGAGTTAACGCTGTGGACCTTTTTTATGGGCCCCGATTTTCTTAGTTATATTGGTCATCTTCTAAATTATTATATCTTAAGTCTTAATGATGTGCGATACCACATTCTCACACGTACGTACTTCATACGTAACAAAAATAATCATCAACCAACAAGGAGTAGTAATATACACAAACATTACATCACAATATACAGAATATTGTAAAAATAACAACAACGTATACTTCTTACAATGAAGCATGACGCTTCGTAAACACAATGGTTTCTTTTTTTACGAAATTGCTGAGTTCTGAGAAGTTTCTTTTTCTGTGAATTTTTTGTACGATTTCTCAGTAACAAAAACATTGAACAAGTGTGTAACTACAAAGACGATACATATTGTTAGTATAATTTTAGCTTAACACACGTTACAAAGATTAATTTGAATTATATCACTTAATGTAATATTTTCAAACAATAAGTGCATTCATACCGTACCTAAGATCTTTAAAACATGTACAAAAAGTGTACATATTTTAAGGGACATAAAAGAAAATATAGCCTTAAATATCCTTAAAAGAAACTCAACTTTACGCATGCTATCAATTATTGACCGGCGCCAAGTCTAGAGAAAAACCTTAATATTGTTATAAGTTAAATCTGGGGCAGAGCTTTTAACCAGATAAACTTACTTCTTAAATACCCTTTTGTATCCATCTAAGCCTTGAATAAATAATTATAATCAGTAAATTGATTAGCCTATATCTTTTGTTTAATTTTGCTAATGGTTACAAAATACCCATTTTTATCTATTGTAGATGGTATTGTAGGCCCTATACTGCTTTTTGCATTATAGGAATGGAAACGGGAACGGGAATAATGCTTAATACTATTACCTATGTAAAATTTAATTATTATCGTATTAAACGACTATGAATAACCATGAATAATTGTTCAATATACAAGGTTTTCACTGATGTATTATGGTAAGCTTCACTTAACATTTAGTGTTTGTTTGATAAAAATCGGTTCATAAATAAAAATGTTGTGCGACGGGGACTGGCAATCGGTACGAAGTGTTCCGGGTCAGCTAGTGCCAATTATGAATCTATAATGTGTCACGTGCCATCGTAGTGCACAGAGAACTTATCAGATCTAACACTTGCCACTTTCTCACGATCACAAAGTTCGAGTTCCAACTTCATTTGTGTATTGTACTGTATTGCTCCATCTCGTCACTATGAAGTACAGAAAATATCTTATAATATATAATAAATCTGTATGTGATTGCTGTCCGTACATGGAAGATATCTATGAGAAAACCATTTTAGGGGTATTTATTCAATAGTAGAACCATATGTGCACACTAATCTCAGAAACGGCTGATCCGATTTGAATGCGGTTTTCACGTATTGGTAACTTTCACTTAACATTTAGTGTTTGTTCAATAAAAATCGGTTCATAAATAAAAAAAGTTGATGAACGGGGACGGAGGCGGGAAGGCGGTACGAACTACGAAGTGCGTCGGTTCAGCTAATAATATATAAAAATATTATTGAATATGATGTCCGTCAAGAAAAATTAAAGAGCTTGTAGTGGTCGTAAGCATAAATTTTGTGTCGATAAAATACGGTAAGACCACTAAGAAATTCTTAATGAGATTTGCAAGTAACATTTTGTATAACCATGAAAGTGTGTGGCGTGTATTCAATGTAAAGTTAGAACAGAAAAGTAAGAATAGGTCCTCGTTTTATTTATTGGCTTTGTGCTCATAAGTCTATAAACAAAGACATGATGAGAAGAGTCTGGGTAAACAAGTCACGTTATTCGGGTTTCTTATAGCGATCCGTAATTAAGAAGGAGGGATGTTGGCACGGTAATGTGTTATCTCGGACATTTTATGATGCAGGCCGGTACCGGGAAAAAGCAATCTTTATATATTACTGCCTGAGACGGTAAACGCCGAACCCAAGGTATAAAGGAAAATACATCTATACATACCGCCACACAGACATTTTTTGCACTACTTAACCGACGATAAGACTTACACACAACTCAGTATTAAAATCACTGAGTGAACAATCAATCATCCCTTACCTTCCACCCTTTGAGTTGTTCTTTTATTTCAAAGTTATTAATATGAGACCAACTACAAGTTATGAGAGATGTACCTACACAAAACTCAGTGAAATTATAAGTGAATGCGTTACCCTTAGGGTTAGAAAGTTAAAGGTTAGTCTGGGACCAACTTTGGAATTTGTACCCTATCCGTTAAAAAAATAATTACCAAAATTGGTCTACTCTGTAAAAAGTTATGCGAGGTCTGAGAACCTCCTCCGTTTTTTCGACGGTTAAAAAGTGAGGCGATTTTACGATGACTTTTCTCCTCACAATCTTACTCAAATGTACTCGTAGCACGTACTCCTTAGTAGGCCTTCCTTTCATGCCTTCATGAAAGTAGGATAAGCCTATGTGGATAAACACTAACGCTTTACTTTATATTACCACTTTTGCCATTCATCTGTTGTTTGATTTTTGTCAGGTCGTTTGATGATTTAATAAAATACGTATTAGCTACCGTCTGTGCCATATTTTAAGTAGATTTAATGCGCATTTACACACTGCTCGTGATTAAACTTTCTGGGGCATGACAATTTAACAGAAGGAGTAAACAAAAATAAGTATTTATGTTTATAGCTCAGGATGAAAAAAGATTTGATAGCGGCTTATTTGGAGACTATAAACGATAATTATAACAGGCGCCCAAAACGGGCAGAATTGGTGTTGATAAATGAGGTATGATAAGTAGCAGTAATCTTCTGACATCTTAGAAAGCGCCTAAAACAATTCGATACAAGTAGAAATGTTTATCCGTTTGAAATATCATTGTGCATAAATAAATAGGTACCTACGTAGGTAGTTTTAGTTGCATGTTTTAGCGAAAAGCTAACTAAAGCTGAAACATGCTTAAACGTAAATAATGCAGGTAATAATAACCTATCTACATCAAGGTATTTATTTGTTTTTGTATAATAACTGTGAAGTAAGTGGACGGATAATTAATAAGAAACCTCATAATAGTTGTTATGTCGTTCCCCACGGTTACAAAAATGGTAAGACACAAAAATTATAAAAAAGTATGCGAACGATTCAATGGAAACATAGTTAGTGTGTCCAGTGTTATGAATTCAGGTATTTTTTTTATTATAAAATATAGCAGTTGTTCATGCATTAAGCGTGACGTGATTCTACCCTGGCCGTACAAGCTAAGTCTGAATACCACACTCGTAGACGTCTCGTTAAACTTTTAAATCTTTACGCTCTTTATGACTAAAGTACCTACATCGACCGCTTTATGAGCAGCCCACGCAAAAAGCCAGGCTTTCCCAAAATACCATATCAATAACCCGCCTGCAACACAAAGGATAAACCTAGCAAAAACAACTTTAGATAACGCGGGGTCGGCAAAGGATAACAAATTACGCTGCGTATTAACTTGAAAGGAAACTGGTTGCTATAGATTTATTTAACCGTTAGATACCTCTTGTATTGTTTTTAGGATAATTTACCTCCTGTTTAAATCTTTTGTGATGAAACTGTGAATAATATACTCTTCAATTTATTTCATGGTTTTGTTGGAAAATTGGGAAAAAGTTTAGTTAGATAAAAATATAGATAAGGAATAGCTAGGTTCATTGTAATGTCGTCACAGGAATGTAGAGAAATGTCTTCGTATATTTTTGTGAACACTCTTCAATAGCAATGTCATGTATGCGTCTACTCAGCTGCAATTCGAGCCATAAATAAAATTGCACTAGCTTTTTCATTTGAACTGCTAAGCATTGCTTGGGATGAATACCCGTAGGTACAGTCGAAAATAGCTGTCGCGATTCTCTGGCGTCACAATTGAATTGAGCTATTTATAATCTATATCAATTTAAATATAAAGTGTTTATTAGGTAATTATTAACATTATTTTTATGAGTGACCTATATAGAATTAAATTACTTTGATAGTGAATTTTGAAAAGTTAAAAATAACGTCGAGACAACGCGCGGTCCCGTTTTTTGCTAACAAATTCTGTAAACTAATACTGTGTTCATTAAAACATGCACTAACAGTTTCCATTCGAAAACTGCAACGAGCGAACCGGGTACATCCTCAACGAGTAACACAGTTGCATAATTATGAAGTCGGGAGCTCGGAGCTTAAAGCTCGTTTGCGATAAGAACACGACGTCGCATACATACAACTTCATTAGTGGATATTAGCATCGAATTTTATATTATAGATATCTGTTGTTCGATATAATGGTACCTGTCTAAACATCGCAAGTATCATCGTTTATATAGAAATGGAAAGATAGAAAGACCGTCAAAAATCATATATATAAATGAATTAGATAAAGGCCCATTTTCTGTCCAAAGAAGACTTTGCGAAAAAGCAATGGGGATCAAATTATATCTCCCTCTCAAAACCCGTGCTAAAGCTGAATGAACTGGTGAAGTAACCCGGAGAGACGGCGCCATCGCCCCCAAGACATCATAAAACATTTTTTCCGGTGACGCCGAGATAACTAACTTTCTCAGAGAAGGATGGCAAAAGATACATAGATATACGCCCTCTTATACTCTTATGGCTTACCAGGCAACCTTGCCGCCTACATTAGTTTGAAAACTTATTTATTTATGTCCCGATTCACGATCAGTAGGTAAAACTTGCGGGCAATCTTTGTGTACATAAGTATGCATACATAAGTGACCTGACTGCAGTATGTTTATTGATATGTATCTAATAAATTTTTGTGCGCTAACATAATTTAAAACATCCTTAAAGTGTTATCTCCAGAGCGTCATACCAGGCCACGCAAGGTCTTTTTTGCTCTCAGGACAGGTTTCTTCTTCGGTGTGCGGGGAATTGCGTAGTAGGAAGCGGAAGCACAGGATCTATCTATATATAATTTAGCGATGATACGGTAGTCGAAGGGGACATGATATAGTCGCTCGGATAATGACAGTAGTTTGAGAATTTGCAGAAAATTTATGAACAAAACAAAGGGTGCTGCTATTAAGGTTGTGGTAACGCGTTGTTGTAACGCACAGTTGCATTTTTTTTGTACAAGTATTATGTATTTTAAAGTTTTTTTATCATTGGACATGAAAAATTATTGATAACCCTAAATTTTCACTCTTCTATCACCCATGGGGGTTCCCATTTCTAGAACGCGACTTTAGTATTCTGACTTTCATCGACAGATGCGCATCTGGTTACAAAATGGCAACTCAATTGCTTTTCGACATTGGTATTGTTTTTTTTTGTAATAATTTAAGACAGTTAATCGGTATTTTTAAAATATACATTGAAGTTTTAAAATATCACACTGTAAAAATGACAGTTAGGTTAATAAAGTACCTACATTAAGAAAATGAATCGTTCCTGTTTTATTTGTCAGGCAGTCATCGTCTACACCCCATTCCTCTGTCAGTGATTCATCTCCACATATTTACTATAAGTTATTTTTTTTTAATTTAATTTAAATTAATTTTAATCGGTTACATTAAAAGCCAAGTGCTCCTGATAACATCAGCTATCCGTCAGTGAGAATCCTGTTAAAATCTGTCCAGCTGTGTCAGAGATTAGCCGGAACAAACGCATCCTATTTATTACCATCCGGTTTATTTACTTACATGCTTTCATATGCATTTAATGAAAAGCTGTTAACTTGGAATTACAAACAGACACTTCAATTATATTTATATGTATAGATATAATTAGAAATAATTTAAATTGCAAAATGTTGGGTCAGCTAGTATGAAGATAATTTTCATTCTATCCCGGTAAAGAGGAATTGCTCGAAGATTCTTTTCCCATCCGCAACTTGCAATAAAACACACGTTTTCTGACAAACGTATATTCAACAATGTTACGACATCTCACTTAGGTATATCCCAATTTTTCGACTTAAATTAATAAATTGAAACAAGCGAGTACACATATTGAATATATTTATTTCTACTCTTACCTAAGGAAATGCTTAAAAACTACGTGTTCAATTCCTTTTGATTATTACATTTAATTATTATTTATTACCTAAGTATACATATATTATGATTTCACACAAAGCGACGTGCGCAGAAACAGTATTTAATAATTTTCTTATATTACTCAGCCTGTTTTAATTTTATGTCTATATTTCTATTTTTCTTTAACTGTAGTTTCTATAGCCGGAGCCATTATTACTTTGTACTTTATGCATTTACATAACAAGACACCAAACAAATTATATACATACTAGTTGAATTTAATAATAAAAAAAAACAAACAACGACTCAACGGAATAATCCTTCTATAATAAGCTATAATATCCCACATAAATACTAGTTTTAACTTATTGAATTGTGAATACAATTCCCTGCACGATATAAGAGGGTTCAGCCGAGACGAAATAAAGACATGACTACATCTAAGATAGCAATTATATGTAAATAGAAATTATATTTACAAAAAAAGAAGGGTAAGAGGAAAAAAAAACAAAAAATGGAAATAAAATTAATTTAATACACGATAAAAAACAGCTTCTATAAAGCAAATAAAGAAACAAATAAATTGTGCTTTGGTATAGTGGAAGACAGACCATTTAAATAACTATAAATAGTTTAAAAGAAACCTTTGGTTAATTTAACATTATATAATATGCAACAAAATGTCGAACATTCGTTTTCGCATCCTTTAACACTCGGTTCATCAATGTGTACAAAAACTGTGTAATTTATTCATAATATCCAGCGTCACAGAACTAGCAATGTATTTTTACTGTATCCATAGATAAGATACTCCGCTAAGTAGACACAAAGATTGGCCGTTTTTATAAGTATTACAGTAGAGTTTTGGAAGTGTACTAACTTAAAACCATATATAAATATAGACAACTGATTTTGTTTTATTATATCAATCAATAATGTTTTCATTGTGTTGGAAAGCCTTCTTCAAATGAGAAGGAGTACCAAAGTCAATGGAACGTAAATATAACTTGATCTTAAATGCTGTCAATACAATTTCTTTCCAAATTTGGTTCCAATAATACTATTTTGTTTCGAATCAGCCTTGGTTGTCATTTCGCCAGAAACCACACAGACATATCTCAACAATTAAAATGTATGTACGAAAATGCCACAAAATGACATCCCGTGAAATGCAAGACAAACAATGCGACACGACATAGGTTAATAACCTGCACTTAATATTTGATCCACACAAGATGAAGTGGACACGGCTTGAAACAGGAGTCTTAAAGGAGTGTAGTGCATTGAACTTAGATTAGAATATTTGAAACATAATCAGATTTACATATAATTTTGTCCAATACTTTAAATAAGAATATAATTTTTTTTATATGATATATTTAAAATAAATGTTTTTCTTTAATGTTCGCTAATATTATCAACAAGAGTTAAAATGTTGTTCAATAAATTGATCATATTATGAGCTTTCAGCAAACACATCTGTATATAATGCATGAATTTTTCGTCTGTAGAGACGTAACACTTTAAACTTACATTTACGGCGGTTACAGACTGGGCTAAAGTCCTGCATGAATAATTCGCTCGTTTAGGGTACGAACAAGACTCCAACTGATGTCACAGATAAATGACGAAAAAAATAACTATTTCGAGCATAATGCCGTGCAGTGAACTCGCCCGATCTGTAGCCATACTAAAATCGCACCGGCGGCGAGGATGCGAAGCGTCAGACATGAAACAGGTGACAACCTCTGACGTACTATCTTCGATAAGGGACCCTGAGGACTAAGTTGTAGTAATAAAGTCCCCAGGGTATCTCTCTCCCCTAAATCACTATTCGTCGTAAGGATCGTGAGAGTGAGGTCGTCACCATCAGTCGGGCGCCCGCAGGTCACCGCCTCACACGACTACACCGACATACATTGTGCATCTTATTCTATACGTTACTCTAATATATCGAGGGGATACAGCGGCCATTGCTTCTTATGCTCCAAGAGCTGAGTGTGTACCATATTTAATGACAGAAATAGGTTTTTGTTCGCGGAAAACGGGAAAAATTCTATCAAATACCCCTTTTAATATTATTTTAAAAAAATAGGTAATTGTAATGGTTCTCAAAAAACAATATTGCTTTCTTCATTTTCATACAATTTATCTATTGAAAGCAAAGAAATTGATTACAAAAACCAACTACATCCAAAAAATAATGATCATTTAAAATATTATTTTATTATGTTTTGAGCTCACAACAGACTCTTGTAAGATACACAATTATATAATTTATAAATTAGATATCACTGAGCTTCTGGATCATATGCTTACACTTTTGTTATATACTAACATTAAGTGTGACTAAATTATACATATATAATAATATTGTATAGATGTATTGATCACAATATTTGTCATGGGGTTTCCATTCGTTGAAATGGTCAAGTTGTATACAACCAATAAAAGTTTGGCACAACATTTAAAAACAAGTCTCTAGCAAGGGGCAGTGCAAACGTTTGCACTTCTTTTGCTACATAAATATCTTGGATTAACCGACTTTGTGCTTAATATGTTTAATATTCAAAGTCACTCGAGTGTGCAGCCCACCTGATGATCACCTGGTCATCAAATCAAATAGTCACTGCCAGCCTCAGATACATATCTGAGATGTACTCCAATCAGAAATCTGGTTTTAATTGAATTTAATGCATTAATTCACGAAGTGTCTCGGATACAACTAGAGAAAACAAAGCCTGCTTTATCTCTCTCAAGACTGCTTCTAAAGCGAATGTAAGCAACCATTTGTGTGTGTAGTATTAACTACACCAGTACCCATGGCATAGCTATTAAGCTAAGCCATGGGTACTGGGGTAATAATCCCGCGCCACTAAAATAATTATTTAGATCCGCATATGTGACCTACGAGCGAACGGTCCAAAGATAAATACACAATATTCTCAAACTAACCATAAGTTGATAAATAGTAGCATAGTATATCTCACGAAATATATAGTGAGGCTTTGGTATCAGAAATGAATCGCGAAAATATCGGTCACTCCTGAAGACAAAGTTGGAATGTCATTTTTAATTAAATACAAGTAGCAAGCTTAAAACAAAAAATCCCATCTGAAGGTGATCACAGACACCAATGTACTGCTGCAGACCAGGGTGAAACGCCTTGAAAAAATTGCTACCATGCGATAATCTTTAAACAAATCACAGCGGAATTACTGTTAAATAGCAATAGGCGTAGGGTTTGGTTTACGATCTGGAATGTTGCTGCTTCTGAGGAACTGCTGTACTCTCCTCCTGGTGTCCGGCGCGGTGGGCAGCGGTACGCAGCTCTGTGCAGCGCTAGAGCAGCGCGCACCTGCTGAATAGCTTCCGGCGGCGGCGCTGCTTCTCCTCCTGCTGCGGGTGGTTGCGGATGATGCGCACCAACTGTCATCAACAAAAGTGTAAAGTGAAACAACAATGTATGTTGCTATTTAAATCATAAATGTTATGTGTATATAAGTAATTCATGCTATAGTCATGCAGTACAATAACAGTGGATGCTAAAATAGTAAACTATTTTATGAGGGATTGATGAGATTTCGTATGAGGTAGCTAAGCAATGTCTCCAGAAAATGTTCATACAAAATTCCATGCATAGAATGGAAGGTTCAGAACTTTTCTAGAATGATTATGACTAGGCACCGGTTGCTATTGATTGATGATAAAATTAATTTTTGGTATGTAGGCGTAGGGTCTAATGGTCTAATGGACTCTGATGTGTTACAAGATCAGACAACAGATACATTGAATGACAGTGCAAATAAATAAGCTGTATAAGCTCTGAGGCCATTTGATACAGAGAGTGAGACAGGCTGCGTGCCTACCTCGTGGAAGGCGGCATCGACGTTGAGCGGCGGCTCCTTGGCGCTGGTCTCGATGTAGGGCGCCTGGAGCGCGCGCGCCAGCTCGCGGCCCGCCTCCTCGCTCACCGCGCGCGCGTGCACCAGGTCCACCTTGTTGGCCGCCACCAGCATCGGGTACGTGTCGCTGCACACACGCAAACACACACACACATTACACGTCAACTCACCAGCCTCACTTCAGTGTTACTTGCACTCATACAGATCTATTTCAAAGGCAAAGTAATTAAAATTGAGTGCAGAGGATGTTACATAAGTAAGAGCAAACAATTTTACCAACTTAGCGGTGTGCAATTCTGATGTTTAGACATCAATGGTAGTTTCAAAATAAGACTTTCAGGATAAAGAAGGAACAGACACGCCTGAAGCATTACATCACATAGTTA
>DWNJ01001881.1:0-11284 GCA_018250275.1 Udranomia eurus
ACCTATTGTTTTCCACTTGCTCATAAAATCGATCAGTAATGATCAAGTTGCACTTAATAATTTCAACGAAAAATCCATACTAATACAAGAACCATATAATATTGACAAGATATAATATTAATATTATAAGTTACCAACAGATGGTGCTGTTCGCTAATCTGTTGGTACACCTTCCTAACTTAGATTACAAAGTAGATGGCGCTATGTTTCGATTTCTAAACTGTTAAGTCCGTACTAAATACTACTAGGGACAGGGACTGGGACGGAAATGATTCTGAGGCGGTACGAAGTACGCCCGGTCAGCTAGTATTTTATATTTTAAACTGTTCTAAACTGACTCTTTCAAATCCAGGCCAACGGTCTCGCAGCCAGAGGACAATACGTTGCCGGATCGATTCCATCGCTTGCCGCGTCCAAATCAAACTTCGTTAAATCGCATGCTTACTAAATCTTAAAACATTGTGCATTATGTTATTAAACCATGCACCTGAGTTCCTAGTTAACGGTGTTCTTAATAAAGCTAAGAGTACACAGGTAATAGGGTCTTAACACATGTCCATGGGCGGCAGTGAACCCTTACCATCAGGTAGACTGCACGCTCGTTTGCTACCTCAATATTATAAAAAATGACTGAAGCTAATATAATGTTAACATTATACATAAGTAACGTTATATCATAATGTTGTAAATAACGTTACTTCGTTTCTAACGATATAAATTTGTGTGATAACGTTATAGTTCTTGGGATAGCTAAAAATATTTAAATAATCAATATAATCTTGATTGAGTATATGTTTCCTTTAACTATGAACTCTTGTGCATACTTATTGTATGTTAATACTATGTTAAAGTTCTACTATTGACGAACAAAGTCAGACTGAAAGATACTGCATACTTTGAACACTCGAAATATTAATACGACACATTTGCCTGTATTTCACAACACTGGGAGAACTTGCGTCTAGAGAATTGATTTATTGTTTAAAATAGTCAATTGACTTATTATTGATGAATTATGATATTATTCGAACACATTTTAGATTATAATAAATTATTATATTATAGCCTAAAGTGTCTTTGAATAGTCTACCGTAGTACTGATATATCAATGTACTAGTATACCAATATTTGTGGCTATGGAAAAACGGTTGGTAACTGGTTCTACGGACCAGTAGTATATAGGAACTGGGTCTTGGTCAACCAGTGTTGTCTTGCACGTTTAGATAGATGTTTGCGTACATTTAGTAGAAGTAGAACGCCTGACAGAAATATAAGAAAAAGTATTTAATACCTATGTAATAAAAAAAATGCTGATAAAAAATCTAGACTAAACTTTTGGTATTGACTTTTTATATATTACTGAACCTTAAAATTACTATGAATTAAAAATTACATTAGATTAAAAATTAAATGAATGAAAACTTATATTTACCAGACATTCAATTTGTAATCTGTGTAACTTTAATGTCACTATTGTAGAATGTAGAATTTTTGAAATGTTTTACTTATATGAAATACTTATTGTTTCTGTGAAAATTAATTAAAAAGTTGCCTTTTTTTATTGAAAATTTATTTTTAGTATATTATTTTTTTAATGTTTTATCTTGAAAGTCTATAGTACAGAACGAACAAAAAGTATTTACATTTGCCATATTTTTCACGTATTTAATAAAATATACTTACGGACAAAATTATTCGGTTCACCTCTATTTTTACCGCCTGTATATTCTTGTAATTTTAAAACTAAATGTTTTATAGTGAATAAAACGTTTAGTTTTAAAATTACAAGAATATACGTTTTTGAACTTACAATCTTAAGATTACCCATTTAGTACTATAAATAAATATTCGAAAAAGTATAATTTATTTAAATTTCAAAACTGAATGTAAGTATATAGTGTAGAGCTGGCCCTAACTTTTTGTCCGCCACCATATTCAATACTGCCAGTTATTCGTTAGTAATTAAATGCATCACAAAATAGTTTTCTATGCATGGTACTTTTACGTAGCAGCTTTTATGTGTGTGTGACTAATTTGCTTCATCAGTTGTGCTAACAATTGTTTGTTTATGTTTTTATGATTTTAATAAAGCATACCTTTTTGTGTTTATTAATTTGTGTTCTCATTTAGTTTGTAAATGTAAGTATTTTGTAGTATTACGTAGCACATTAAAATAATAATATGTGAGTTACGAAAGTTACCTTGAAATTTTCCTGATTCATTATGAACTAACTTTAGCCTGCAACTCTCCCCAACTCTTAAATGTTTATAAAGCAACATGCTGACAGGGGTCTCTGATATTTTGTACTCCGGTTATACTAGAGTAGGATTATAATTAATGTTATAAAGATAGATCAGTACGTTTCAGGTGCTCACTCCTTTTCCCCATTCTATTCGAATTCATTCTTCTCCTTGATAGACTATTTTTCTTCTGGTATTTAAAGGTTGCTATATTTTTCACATAGGACGTAATGTACAAAAGCGCTTTAGCTTTAGTTTATGTGTATAAATTAGATACCTTTCTTAGAATGTTAGCTACCTTTAACCCTGGTCTGTCATGTCCGTTGTTGTTGTGTAAAAATCCTACTGTCGGAGCGTACATCCTGCATAATGAACTAATTTTCAATCGACGTCAAGTTAGGCAGATCCAAGTTCCGACAGATAAGGTTAAGCTTCAAAATGAAGTTATAAATTTAAACAGAGTGGAACAATTTGTTCTATAGCTGTTAGCGATGCAACATGAGTCTATCTTGTAGTTTGTAAAAATAAGTATGAATAAATTTGCCACCAACATTATATGAGGCATTGACTCATAGCTGCAAAAACTCTTAAGTGCCAGTAGCGGGCACGGGATGTGAGCGCTGGTCTACGCTATAAATTCACAAAATGTCAGCAAAGAACTTATTACTGGATAAAATCCACACGCCTTAAACGTCAAAGAAAATTTGGCTATAAATGGGTTCCTAGGGACTTCACTTCTACACTATATGCCACCATGTTCATGTTACCCGCTGTTGGGCGGCTAGGTTTGTTACAATTTCAAATAAACTTCAGAAGAACGATATTATCGTTAGTGTCAACGGTTATAAAAAGTGTTATTAGGAAATCCAACTACTTTCCTACTTATTACATAACACTCTGGAAAGTTGTTGCTTTACACAATTTACACACCAAACTGCATGAAGTAATGCAACTTTGATCACACACTAGCCATAAATAATTTATTAACACTGTTTTAGTAGCTTCAATCGTATGTATGTATTTATCTCTATAACGCGAACTGAACGTAATTTTGGCCGACTTCGTGACGTCGGATTGATTTGAATTTTTGCACATTTGACAAGGACAGGGCCGGGACCGGACGATACAATAATAATGAGTTTGTTTTTTACTGTTTAGTTTCTTTCTCTTTCTCACAAATACGTGTTTTTAGTTTTTGGAAGTGTGTAATCAAAGATGGTGTCTGAATTGTCCTTTATATGGAGGAACAAACAATATTTACTTATTAATTTCTTGCGTTTATTATTATTATGTATTACAATTATACCTTTTCTCTTTACAGGCTAACGGACAGGCTTCGCTAGGAAAATACGTCGCCGGTTCCGTAGCAGGTGTGGGCGCCGACAAGGGTCTTTTCGTTGCTAACCACGCTTATTAAACACACAATAATTGAACCTGTGCGGATCTTAGCTCTCGCCAAAACAATGGATACAACTGCCTGTTGTATTTTCATAGATGATTTCATCTAATATTTATTTATACGTACTTGTGGTAAAACTTACAAGAGACAGCTCGATCAAACCGATCTAAGTTGTGTGCAAATCAATACTCAATTTCCGTGCAGGTGATAAAAAATGTCACAACGCTAGAAGCTACAGGCTTATAGATAAACGTTTGAAAAAAGTTTAAAAATATTGGTAGCATAATTGGTGAAAATTTAAAAAGAAAATTGTTAAATGTTTCAAAATTAATATCTGCTTTAGTGATTTGCTGGCGCCATTTTGATACAATAATTGGCGCCAATAGTATTCGACGTTAATGAAAACGCCACTTGGCTTGACGATTCGTAGGTAGCCTGTTTATTTTGTGCACATAAATTGGCACAGATTAACGAAAGCTATTAAATGTTTGTAGGCGCTTTTATGTGAAATGTGGCGCGAAAATTCGACATTAGTGGATGTGACGGTTGGTTCAAAGTTGTAACTTAGAACTTTGCTTTATTATCTGTGCAGGCTAGATAACAATTTGTTATCTGTTCCGTTTTAATTTTAAACCAAATCACGCTAGATAAGTAGACATAGAGACACACTTTTTAACACTGAACAGGAAAGTACAAAATGAGATTGATCTTAATAGTATTCTTAAAGATATAAAGTTTATATTGTCGTGTTATTAAAAAAACAAAAACTACATAACATCAAGATTATACTATGAATTGTTGGTCTGTGTAATGTAGAGTTAGTATTCGAGACATTATTAGTTGAGATTAGAATCTTATTGTATTTCCTAGTAGCTTATAGTTATGTACTGGCAGTGTCATGTATTTTAATACATTATATATATATATATATATTTAAGAAATACACCATATTATTACTTTGTATTGACATAATTGCTACATAAATTACCTATTTATTTTACATTCAATCACGAAATATCTATACAGATGTACGCAAACATTTTATATAATATTTAATAGGTAATGATTTTACATAATACTTTTAGGATTTTAATTGTATTTTGATATTTTAAGAATAAATTATAATAATATCAGTAGTTTTGTAGTTTCATTTACGTTTATCCTTATTCCAAGTATCTCACTACGTTTGCATCATTTGTAGTTTCCGTGATATATAATAATATACATATATGTCTACCATAGTGTTATGTTATATTGTACCACAGACTAACTTTTAACTAATTACTTTAAACTAAAAGTCTAATTAGTCTACAATATCTGATAAATATGTTATGGTATTTTCGAGACTTGAACAGAACGTCAAGATGAATTGGGTGTTTGGAACCAATCTTAAATTAGATTCATAAAATGTTTCTTAAGCATTTAAGAATTACGATCCTAGAATCATATACATACAACGTAAAACAATTAGTTAGAGATATCTCGTGTGCGTTACCCGAGCAGGATCAAGTGTCAAATCGTTATTTAATTATTACTGTAGCTTCTGTTATAGTGTAGATTTATAAATATGTTATAATTATTGATACTTTTGAAGTTAATCTAATAAACCAATCAACTTGCCGTAACGTCAGTTTAGCTCCATAGTTATTTTTCAAATGATTAGTTAGACAATTAATTTTCTTTACGAGATATTGCGAGAATTACGAGGGTCATAATCAAGATCCAACTAATCTCCTGCCCTCGGTGCTGTATCCCAGCTTAGATGGGGATGTAGGCAACCCGACCCTAAGGTATATCCAAAAACTAGAGCGTATAAGAGACGCAGTCTAAACGTACTGTTATGCACCATTCCTATAATTACAAGTGAAATCTATTTATCAGTCAATTAAGCATATTTTAAGCATCGCACCCTTAGTCAAACAAAGAAGTAACTTAAAATATGTTTTTCGATATTTCTTCAAAAAGCATAATAACTAGACAAGGAGTAGTTTTGTTCGAACAGCCATTGCAATACGACCAAATTGAGCGAGACAGAACGTGTTCCGTCATTAAATATTAAAGCACACTCTGTGTAGAGGCGTCAAACTTTATTTCCGTTTCTCCGCAAATATTTTAATTTTAGTTATTTATTTGTGTGAATATGGGTGCAATATGCACGATTGCGTCCAATTATGCGTTTTGGGCGTATGGCATGCCTACATTACCGTTCTATTTACTTTACTATGATAAAAACAGTAACGTATGAAATTTTAAAGTTTTTTCCAGACACAAACTGGATACCTGTGTTTTAATTAAATCGCGAAAGATACCGTGCATTGATACAGAATAACTTATCTACGTACACTGTTATAATAGAAGGTTTAAAGACATTCACGTGTCGAGTTCTTGTGAGGAGAATGAGCTCTCTAACCGATTAAAGTAATTGTTATTACCAATTAATTACCAAGATTGAACACTAGGGTGTTACGCGATATTACTTCATATTAATTCACTTGTGAGATTCTGGGAAATAAATTGAATGAGGCGCGGATAATTGGACTAGTTTTTCTCGGAAGATTCGATATTTTTTGTCCTATTGTGTAACTGAAATAGAACGAAATGATTTAATTAGGGTATTATATCAATAATTAGGGTATTATATCAATAATTAGGGTATTATAGTCAATAATTAGGGTATTATAGATAGCTACTTGTATGTCTTAGGGTAATAAGTGTTATAATGTGATGTACCTAGTGTTTTGAAGTACCTATCTTAATTCTACAGTAAACTGATCACTTTTTCCTACTACTGCCACCTCGTAACTTGGAAACATGCAAAGATAAGCTTGTTTTAAAAAGGTTTCTATTTACCATTCGTTCTGTCCGCCTATATGCATACAATAATACGGCTTTAATGGGGAGCGTGTGGCCCTACTAATCACTATCTTCATCATTCCGCATTGCAAAAGCAGTGCGTAGGGGCGGGTTTAGAGCCAGATTTAGAGGTGTGGAGGCCCTGGGCAACGAATGAGGCTAGCAGGCAGGGATGTGGATTCAGTAGCGTATTAATTTGCCGGCAGTTGGCTAAAAAAATAAAGGCCTTCCCCTATTAATCTCTCCTATTCGATACCCTAGTTGATTTAGATTGAATATACGCGTTTTTTATGAGGGGCCTCTCTTGTGGTAGCCCCGCAGATCCTTAGTTGGGTTGATTACAGCTGTCCATGGATGACAGTGACCATTTATCATCAGATGGACTGGAAAGTAACAAAAAAATTGACTCATCATCGATTTATGATTGTTAAATTGCGACTAGTAAGTATGTACCTATAGATGAAGCACCTCTTCACGTTCTTACATTAAATATTGGTATTGAACTGTGTCGTGTTGTACGACACAAAGCTGTTGTTCTGCCCCAAAAAGAAGCAATTTTCCGATCAAGCTATCCAGACACGACGGGGATATTCCAATGTGTCGTGTCAACATTGTGCCCGATGAACCGGTGTAATTGAACTGCGCTAATGGGCCTGTTCACACCTAACGATTCGAGGACCTTTACGATACGACTTGGATACGACGATGGGTAGACTATGAAAATTCCCTGTATCGTTGGATGAATCAGAGCTTATTCTTTGGACAATATTATGTTGGGAGTTGTGGAGTTCCTCACGCCGTTTAATTTCTCTTCCCCGCAAGCGAATGAACCGCCAGAATTGAGGCGTGTTATTGTTTGTTTGTTTGTTGATTGGTGTGCATTGAAGTCTTAATGATCAGAGATACTTTTGAGAGGGCAAAAATACCACTGACTTGTTGTGTTGTGATAATGAAATATAAATTTGATAGAATCTAAGTTGGTGTCATATTAAAGGCATCAAATGATAGTAAGTACCACATACTACCCTTTCCACACTTTCAACTTTGCTACGTTGCCGTTACGCCTCGAAGTCGCATCGTAGCCTCGTCGTTTGGTGTAAATTTATAAACACGTCGCGTTCTAAGTTCTTTTCCGTGATGGGTCTATAAAACAAAGGCACTGAACGCTTGGCTCGTGTCGGGTCGTGAGGGAAAATTGGATATTTTATGAGGTGTGCACACAGATTAATATTTTCCCGAGTACCATGACATCGCAGAAGATAAATAATTGTTCAAGAAAAATATTTCTTTTGCCACATTTTCTTTCAATTTTTATTTTATTTCGGTTTATCCGTAGTTTTAAGGCCCTCACCGGGAATGTAGTGTACCCACAATTGATCAAAAGATTCCACTCGAACAGATCCCAAGTGAGTTAATAAAAACGTGGTAAGAAAACTTTTCACCAGAATTGGCCACTCTTCTTGTGTTATTAACGTCCATAAGCGGCGGTGACCACTTAACATCAGAGGACCTGGCTTATTATTCAGGTTTACTTTCGATAAGAAAATTATTTATAGGCACGTAGATGCATGAATGAATGGAGATGTGTGACTGCTCTCCCTGAAACCGTAGTTCTGTAACAATAATAGAGTGATGGTTTTATGTGGGTATCGATGATAGTAATAATAGCTCAGGGGTTTACTCAAGGGGAATATAGAACTTACACAGCAAGCCGGCAAGCAAATTCACCAGCTAAGACCAATCTACACATAAAGTAACCTCGCTAAACTTAACCAATAAATCATATAACAAATTAAACTTCTCCCAGAATTAAGGAACGTAAAAACAACATGCTATTAAACGAGGGGTCCGGGGTTAAACACCTCCGAAAACTTTCAAATTAGTCTCTATTGCACAGCAACTACCCTAAAACGATGACTTAGAGTCGGAATTATCTCCATTAGAAGTTAATTAAGCCCATAAATTAGCGACGCCGCTTCCCGTCTACTAGGAAAGCATAGATTATAGGTGAAAGAGTTCATCGTCTTTCTGTAGAGGGGTGTGAAACGGCCACAGTGGTTTATAACAAACAGTAAAGATCCGTGTTCAATTCTTAATCAATGATAGAAAAAATATAATTGCAATACCTTCTGTGTGTCCATGACACCCATAACTAAAGGAATTTTGGTGAGGTTATAAGTGTAGAAACATTTTTTCAGCTGAGCGGGCAATATTTTAACCTACCCTGACTAAGTGTTTGATGAATCTGACTAAACTAGCAGCTTTAATGACAGCATTTTATTTTATTTAAAAACTTCATTGTAAATGTATTTTACTATAGTGGACTTAATGTCTAGTGCCATTTTCCAACGGTCAACTCTTTGTGATGGTGAAAAAATGCAACAGGCTTAAGCGTGAGAAAAAAATTATTAAATTCTAAATACCATAACATATAGGCACAATTAACAGTACACATAAATATATACATTAACTTAGATTACATATAAATCAATAGATAAAAATAAAATAGATATATACATAAATATACATATGTTTTTGAAGTATTCTTATTATCAACCAATTTCTGGCTTACCTTGTATGAAATACAGGGTGAGCTCTGGTTTCTGATTTACGTTTATATTATTTAAAAACAAAGGTTCTCAAAGCGTGCTCCGCGGCGCCCTTGTGCGACATATAGAGTAGAAAGACGCCGTGAAGCTTTCTGTAAACTAAACTTGGGCATTCCGCATATCGCGTATAAATCTATATGATTTAGCAACTGAAACTGTTGATCGAATATTTGTCTTAAAACTGCTTCGTAAACCAAGACCGAGTTTTGAAGTTTCGCGTTTATCAGAATGTATTTCTGTGAGTTTATTCAATAGATTCTTTAAACATTTTGTATGGGAGACTTGTAAATATGTATTTATTTATTGAAGACTTTATTTTACACAACAGGGCGGATTAATGCCTAGTGGCTTTTTCTATCCGTCAAAGCTTTAAAAGATATATTTTTTCAACACTTGTCGTTTTATTGTGAGATAAGAATTATGGAGAGGCTTATTGGGTCGTAAAAAGATAATAAACAGCGGCTTTGATGGCCCCTACTACAATTGATTGATGTTATGAGTGTTTATCATGTGGCGAATAATTTATTTAAGCACATTTTCGAAACAATTATTCTAAAGGCTCAGGTCATTCAAACAGAAAAACGAAATAAACTCTATCTAAACACATTCGGGTTCTGTGATCATAGACGTTTATCGTAAATAAGTACTTTAAATAGAATACAAAAGAAAATAGTTTTATTTATTGGCTTCAGTGGCGTGCCAATTCGTTCAACGTGCCGTGAAAGACGAAATAGATTTTTTAAATTTATTTACTGGTGTACCTTTGAACTAAGCTCATGAACTCAGGGTTAAGGTGTACTTAAACAGTTCTAGCTATAACCCCCTGTATCTGTATCATCTATGCGTTGTACGAACAATAAGTATAGACAAGACGAGTATGTAAATACCTACATAATAGCCCCACTCTAGAAATTTATAAGGTGGTAGAATCTTTTACGGTTCGGTTCCGGAGGCACCACCGCCACACCTATTTCTGCCTTATAGCAGCAGTGTTCTTGTTTGAAGGGTGTCTGACCAAACCCTTACTTAACCGTGGCGTTCCAACTTAGTCCTCAGGGAAAGCAACGCATTTGTGTTCGACCTAAGAAAGAATTTCGAACCTGTCTTGGGTTGATTACAGATGTCCATGGGCGGCAGTGACCACTTACATCAGATGGATTGCATGCTCGTTTGCTACCTCGGTTATAAAAAAAGCATCAATAAGAAGAAAACAATTTTCGGGTACCCGGGATAACGGTTTACAGGCCGGTATCTCTATTGTTTGAGTTTCACCGTTTAAAACACAAAAAAATATTGTCATGCTCCCAGAGGTTGACTAAGAACGCTTAGATGTAGCATTAAGCCCATGTCACTCGTCATAATTTAATGTACAGTACAAATAAATAAATGTGAAATACAGTGCTTATCAAAGACAGACGGCAAATTTATCTCCAACGATATTTTGCCTTTTTATATCTAAGTATGATTAACACTGTCATATATATTTTTTTCCATTTCGCGTCACACAAGATCAGCTATTCCAATGCAAAGAAAAAACAACAAAATCTCAATTTAACGCGTCTGCCTATGAACGATAAAGCCTCTATAAATGTCAACGACTCTCAATCTTAGTCATAGACAACTAGAGATCGTTTAGTCTAAAAATGCATGCCCTTCTATATGTATATATATGAGTACCAACTGAGACGTTGTCTTAATAAGATATAATGCTCAGCTCCTTGAAGTGTATGAAGTGTACGAGGGATATCTGTGGGCATGTGTATGACGTATAGTATATTTATTGTGGCATGCATGTCCGTTAGCCAGTCCCGTTATGCATAAAAAAGTTAGATAGTTTCAAGAGTTTTCCACACATAGTTTGCTAAATAGCTATCGAATAAACTCACAGAAATTCAATCTGATAATATTCGGTAAACCTTACGCTTTAAAGCAGTTTTCAGGCAAATATTTGAACTTATCCAAGTTTTTGGAACTATAATCCTACGCGCGGTACACGCGCTGAGCTGGGTGGGAGCGAGGTCGGAAAAAGCGTAACAAGACTTTTTCTCGACAATTCTTGCTATACCTATACCATATCGCCGCACACAGTTATAATGAATAATAATTAATGTTAATTACTACAATAAAAAAACTATAATTTATAAAATAAACTGTATACAGTTCCACCAGACCAGCCCTAAAT
>DWNJ01001882.1:0-11283 GCA_018250275.1 Udranomia eurus
ATAAACCGGTACAAGAGTTCAATTCTGTACATTGACTAAAACTAAAAAAATACCCTAAGGGTCTTCATACAAGTAACTCAAGCCAAAAAAATCACTTAAATTTTTTCGTCTGTCTCTCTGTTGTCCGTCTTTCGTTGTGCAAAAAGTACTGGACTGATTTTGATGACACTTTTTTCTTCGGGAACATTTATTTAACAACAATTAAAGGCTATAATTTATTATGAATAAAATTACTGAATATTATCAACCAATAACTTTACACAACATTGATTCTCAGGCGGTACGAAGTGCGCCGGGTCAGCTAGTTATGAAGAACATATTTCAATTAAAAGTTGTCCTGACACACATAACTAACTAGTTGAGTAAATCCACAAGTTGCCGGACCGATACGAAGTTCTTCATAATCTTTTGCGGGTCACGAAAGAGACTCATGGGAATATAAACAGGAACGAAACTAACGAGAAAACTTTAAATTTAAATAAATTACTAATCTTTAGATAAATGAGGTAAACAATAAGCACTATTACATTTATTTCCACCTTACAAAGATTAAGAAACACCGGATAGGTGTAGAATATAAGTTTCCTCAAAGGACATACGTTCGCGAGCGTAATGAACCAAATCGTTATTTATACGTGTCTTCGCCCTCACTTATTTGTCGTTTCTCCTTTAGAACTTAAGTGAAAAGTAAGCAGAACATATTTCTTCATACAAACGTTTCCTGAACTAAGTTAGAGTAATGTGACGTACGCTGGGCACTTGTTACACCGGCTGAGTGGAAAGATGCAGACGCCGAAGCGAGGATATAAATTATTAACTCTTTTTTATTTTTTTACTACTTCGTAAATTGGTCCGATCCGTTTTTTATATTTGGATTTAATTCAGTTATGTTTTTTTACGTAGTTCAGTCATTTTCTAATCGAAATGTACAAATCAGTGGTGCAGACTCTCGTACTGTAACGTGACTGAGTGCAGACGTTTTCATATCAACTATATGACAACAACGTTTACTCCTTTTTTTATTATGCTTGCCACATGTTTTGTCTACTCTGTATTGCAGTTCTATCTATGAATAAATACTTCCTTTCTTTCTTTTTTTCTTTACTTGTCGTATCTCGGAAAACAGGAATCTGTACTATAGGCTAAATTGCTTATATAACCTTCAGGACCATTTAAAGAACACATGATGAAATTTAAATAAAAAAGACGCGAGTCTTTTAGTTTAGTTTTTTTTCAGCTCTCCTGTAAGCTTCGATTTATGAGATGCAGCAACTATTCTGTGTAGTTCAATATTTTCTGATATGAAATATTTTTGCCACTTTGAAAGAGAAGTCGAAGAATAGTCGGTCTGCAAGATCGCCGATACAAATATCGTTATAGCCGTCTTTGGTAATCTCTGAATATATAATTATAAAATCATTACTAAATTATTAGTTACTTTTATTATATATTTTATTACATCTACTTTATCTACCTTCCTGAGATATATCGATATTGCGGTCTTGACCCGCCGTTCATCTATTAGGAAGGTTAATAATTACTTGAATAGACCTTTATCAAGAGAGCGTTCCTAGAACTTTTTGCGAAACGGTGGTGGCGTTTTAGGTTCGGTTAACGAAAACATAAACAAAATAAATTATTCAACCAAATTAAAGTGTTTTAACGGATTCGCGGTGCCACTGATTTGAATATTTATGTAGCTACAATATTGTATATTTGCGCGACGCACGCAGCATACTTAGTGGTGTAAATGAAACTTAATTTACCTTGTTCAGGGATCTGATTCCGTATTACATTGTGAATTTTAATGTTTTCTAACCCGGTGTGGTGTTATGTAAGGAACTTGTATACCTTCGGAATGTACAATAGATATTTAGAGAAAACAGCTCTCCTCGAAAGTCGGCGACACGTTGGCGATCACTCTGGTGTCTCAAATGTCTACCATCCTGCGATAACTACTGTTCATCAGATGGCCCCGCTTGCTTCTTCTGTAGGGTTCTATACTGACGGTTTTACACGCACAATATAAAGCAAAATAACTAACAAAGGAGGTTATAAAGTCATGGGCAGTCAATGTTAAAAAAAGTGCCCAGCAATACGAATCCAATACGAGGTCCAAATAACGGAATCTCATCAATTTTAACCGGATGAAACGTTTAAAATCGGAACGCTGACTGAAGAACTCCGTCTGCGGGCCCCCAGACACTAATAGCCGCAACTCCAAATCCCCCATCCGAACAATCCAAGCCACTGTAATGCTGGTTGATCTTATCACAAACGAGATACATTTCGAAGCGTTTTCCATATAAATTGCTTGTGGCTTGTAATATACAACTCGAAAAGAGGCGATGGCCCACGCGGGAGCGACCCTCGCCGTAGCTTTATTAGGCCAATTCAGTAAACGTTATTGGCACAAGTTTTTACGGAACTTACGCGCAAAAATTTATGATCGGGATCTGAAAGTCTTGGCCGCAAATACAGGCGCTGGCTGTAAATACCAACAAATATCAGTTTTTGCGGCGTCCTGATGCGAGGAACAAAGACGAACTGCTCCGCTGGGACGGACTAGTTTGGGTTTAGGTAAAGTTGTAATGCCTCGAAATATTCCACAAGAATATTCGTAGCTTAGTGCGAACAGCTTCAATCTCGCTGAGAGATATTATTTTCTTTGTGGAAATTTCTGTCTTATTATCTTGGCTTTGCGGTACGGTTGTAAGGAAGCTAGTTGCTAACTTTAAGGGATTTCCTGCCATCCATTTTCTGTTGAGATACAGACAAATGAACCTGGAGTGGTTTTGTGTGTAATACCTTTATCATATAT
Source organism: Udranomia eurus (assembly GCA_018250275.1). Taxonomy (NCBI): domain Eukaryota; kingdom Metazoa; phylum Arthropoda; class Insecta; order Lepidoptera; family Hesperiidae; genus Udranomia; species Udranomia eurus. The sequence continues at coordinate 2,822 of DWNJ01001882.1, forward strand.
TCACCTTTGTATTAAAAATTCCTGGCAGAATATGACCTGGTCTTCTATAGTTCGAAAGGAAGCATAAAAATCGGTTATGGAGTCGTTGCAAAATTTGAAATTTATTGATGTACATCTAAACAAACCCTCTTTTTGGTATTTCCTCTCTGTCGTATTTGTCTTATCTATAACGATAAAGAAATTCGAAGAATAACAATATACTATTATAGCTTAACGTTACCATAGATCCACTGTTATCATCGTATTGTACATCTTAAACGGTATCGAAATGAGGAGGCTTCTTTTTTGTCTGTAGATCTGTCTAACTGTTCAGTTTCTTATTGCAAATCCGGACAGCTGCGGGCGTAACTAGTATGGAATTAAATAAGAAGAGTGATCAATATGAAGACTTGTACGGACACTAAAATCTATTTTCAGTTGATTAAAAATTCTCGGCAACAATTTACACGTATCATCGCCGTCTCATATCTGTGTCACTATTATTAAGTAGAAGTATAGTAAAATGTAACCTAACGACCCGCTCCCACAGTTAACTTTTCACAGTTGAATTATAGAACCATAACAATACAACGGCAGTTGCATGAAACATGAAACATTATTACTGTCACTACACTACGCAACTCTGTAGAGGGAGATTTATTACGAAAGAATGAATTTACGCTCGCAACAATGTTCGGGATAGACGTAAACACATAATTGTTAGTGCATGCCGCATAATTCATGGGTTTAGTGTCCCGGAAATTCGTAAAAGCAATTCGACGGGGAGAACCGACTGTCTGTCAAGAATGTCGGTTCGTGAATTTAATAAGGATGATTGCTGGGATTATTCTTTTGTCCTGCATCTACCGTTTTCCACAATACAGTTCAATGGTCCTGCACCTTTCAGACCAGCTTATATTTGATGAGTGTGTATGTCGGTCTTAAGATCGAGAGGTCGTGGGTTCGATCCTCACTGCTGCATTACACTATTGACGTGAACCCACTCCTAACACAAGCATTTGAGTTTAGATAGAGGTTAACAAAATCACTGGTATGTGTAGACAAGCTGGTAGTTGTTTTTGAATAAAAAAAAAAACGTGACTTATTGGAATGGTTTCATGGTTAATGCTAAATTAAGCAGCATTATTTACATACTTGGATACCACACGAATTAGACAAATTATAGACCATGCTTGATCAATTGCACTAGAATTGCGATATGTCATTAATTTGACCAATGATCAACACGTTCAGACGTATATACAGACAGAAAATTAGAATGATGTTGTAAAATACCCTAATGAAAAAAGTGAAAGCTGTAAAAAGTAGTAAAACTGTCTGTCTGTGTAAAAGAATTTCGGTTGGTAAATTTAATAAGGATGATTGCTGTGAACATTCGCTTCGTTGGTTCCTCTACGGTGTACGGTCGGAAAAATCAGTCAAAAGCGCTGCCCCCGTCAAAGACCACTTTATTTTAGTCACGCGCGCGCTTGTTAATGAAAATAATAGGAGAGAAAGGTTCAGCACGAGTGGCCGGGTATGTATTCGGATACCGAAATTCGCATTTCATTTTTATTCAGTACTTGCTCTGACGAAACGATGTATGTATTAATACGGTAAGCGGTCGATCACAGTAGCGTTTGTGTTTAATAAGTTCTTTAAATATAAGTACTTTAAATATGTTTATAAATTTTGTACCAAACACAACGGGTAAGGAATTTTAGACTCGATAAAATCTATCTAGTTATATTCGAAAAAATATTCGGCAGCGTCATTTGAATTTTTTTTTGGCGTTATGAACTATGGTGATGGATCAATAATCAAAAATTAAAAAAAAATACAATGTATACAAATTATATACTTTTTCATCCAGACTAAAACCTCCAATGATCCAAATATCGGAGTCCTACGTTTTCATACCTTTACAAAACACGTCAAAGCCTCAAAGTCAAATGATCTATATTTAATTAAACTCCTAATACTGACATTGCTGTAAATTTTAATTCAACCTTTATATTATTGTATTTCTCGTGTAACAAACGATTTGTCACATCCGCTTCAAAAACCGTTTACAGCTGAACTAAACAAAGCAGCTTGGAGGCATTCTTGGTACTGTGTATAAGCGATTCTGTGTGATCTTTTTGCCCTAAGCCGATCCGAGCCGAATCCGATTTTGTTGGCTGAGCTCCTGTGTCAGAATGGGGATAACCCATTGCCCCAGGGAGTGGACCGCTGTCACTAAATATCAACTTCCCGTTTTGTCCTTGAGCCATATTGCTGTTGCGTAATTGTTCCCGATTTTGCGGTGTCTTTTTTGGACAAAAAATTAGTTGTAACGTTTGTTATAATAATTGTGTACCGAATTTCGGACTCATTTCGTTGCTTGCAAAGTTGTGGGAAATGTTTGTGAATTTTTGTGGGTTATTAGTTATTCTTGTGTTGTATTGTACTGTTATTCTTATATACCAATTGCAGGCGGTAAAGGTTGTGTGTGTAGTAGAATTTGTGCAGACTGGGGACGTATCGTAACCGTCCTTAATTCGCAGACAAAGAGTTTTCAGTCGTAGTGTATTTTACAAACACACCATCACTGTTTTAACTATAAAGGAATTTCATGATTATGAAGACTAGGCTACCAACTTATTGTATAATAGGTCCGATGGGGAGTATTTTTTTTAATACAGACGTACCAACGCCCTTCGTATTTAAATGCCGTCCGTCAGTTATTTTAAAAGCGTCGAAAATGTAGATTCTGTTAAATTGATTTCGTTCCACGTACGTCATCCGAATGATGATTATAAAAAGATTTTTCCGTCGGAACACTTTAAAATGAAATCGCTAACAGCATTCCACATTCTTTCACGTTTTAATATCTGCTTTTATACCCGCAAATCTTTTCAACACTCTCTGAGTAATGATATATTTGCTGAAACCACCACAATGTTCCGCGGACCGACATTTGCATGAAAACACGTGAAGGGTGATGCTGTGCCCACGGGACTCAATGTTGTCTGAGTAAATAGAGAATATTGTGTGGGCATTAAAGCCACACGAAGCGATCCAACAGATGTGCCGACCCTTATCATTAATTCTCGCAATTCTGGTGAAGTTATTAAAGCTGTTTTGACGCTATAATTTTGGTATACGTGGCTTACGCTCTTTCGATACTTATTTTTATATAGGTGATATTCTTTTAAATTGTAAAATTCTTTTAAGTGATCCAACAGATTTGCCGACCCCTATCATTAAATTTTCTCGCAATTCTGGTGAATTTATTAAAGATATTTTGACGCTTTAACTTTCCTCTTTCAATATAATTCCAAAATAATTTCCAAATAATCAGATTTCTATATTTCGTCTTATTTATGTTTCTTCCTCTTTTCTTTTAAATTCTTTTAAATTGTGCTCTTCAATATTATCACTAATTTTTCCCGCAATTTTGATTAAGTTTGATCTTGAACGAATTTCAAACCTCTCTCTATACTTCACTACGAAATTAATGACGCAACGCCAATGCTATGCATGTGGAATAAATTAATATGCCTTAAGTTTACTTTTCGCCTGGATCATATACTAGAAACTCGTACGGATATGAGGGGACTCGATGATGAACATTGAATCGAAGCCGAAAACTGATCCCATTGATCGTAGCGAAATTCCTGTGGAATAAACGCCGACCCGCACCCAATTCCTTATCAGCGGAAAGGGTAGCAAAACTAACAAGAGGAAAATTTCTTGCTCAAAAATACAGATCACTCAACTGAAAGCCGATACGTACATATTCTGAATCCATTGTACAAGGGTATGTTGATATGTTTTGACGTGGCATAATCGCGAAGTTTCAAAACCCTTTTTTGTTGGAGTCGCTAACCCGGCGGCATATTTCAATGATGTGCGCATGTTACCGCCCTTTCAAGGGTGGGCCCACGCACGACTAAGTTTGTATGCTAAAATTTATGCGCGGCATAATAGTGACGCTTCCTAGTCATAATGATAGTTGGTATATTCAGTATACGAGTATTTGCGTTTCGTGTACATGAGTTATTTGCCTTTTTTAAAACTATAAACATACATGCTTTATATAAATTTACACCAACAATCTTATAATGGACTAAACGAAGGAAGGATATCTTTAATTGACCATGTGTATGGTAATACCATACAGATGTACTTACATAACATGCACATCCAATACTTCTATTAGGTATACATCTGTCTATACATATAATAAAGCTCAAGAGGGTCGAAACTATGTATGTACATGGAATATATTCCAAAAAAGAGTGGCAACAGTTTTTAGATTTTTTGTATGTTTGTGTATTTATTTGACGGCACATCACGTGAAAATGGCTAAACAGATTTTGATGCTAATTTTGCCAATCTGTCGAGAAAATCCCCGGCCAGGTTTTAGGCTATAAAATGTTTACCGCTAAAACGGGAGGTAGCCACTGAACATATTATGACACTTGTTTAGGAAGGAAGCGGTTTTCTTCAAACATGCGCTACGAATAATCAAGTACCCTGCTTAGCTAACAGATGGCGCTTAATGCGTTGCGTTGCGGAGTAAATAACAAACAATTTTGGGACAAACAGTAGAAATTAGGAATGAACTAGCCGCTTACTGACACAGACCAAATTCTTCGCGGGCTGAGCCGCGGGCACAGCTAGTTAGAAATAAAACTACAATACAAAAGGTAACACTTACACAGGGATATTATACTTACATATAAATACCGATTCTAATAAACCCCTACTAAGAACTGACCAAAATCATAATATCAAACCTATTTGGCCAAAAGTTTTCAGTAAAAATACATCAAGTTCTCATTATTCAGATGAAAAAGGATCAGTCCCAAACTAGGCTATAAAAAGCGACCCGCAGGAGGAAGATGAAACTAAGTATGAGCAAAATATCCTCCTGGTCTCGCTTGGGCCTATTTATTCCAAACTTCCATTTATAATCTAAAATTTACGTTCATTGAAATAAGTATTAAAGTGGCACTAAGTATACATATATAACTTAGCGTAACTATAATATACAAGAATAAAATATTTAGAGATAAATATATTATAATATATTTTTTATTTTTGAATAAATCAAGCGAATCGAAATGTCTACTAATTCCAAATTAAGAGAATCAATCTATATCTAACATCAGTCACCTCAATACATTTATTAGTAAATTCACATATATATATATATATATATTGCGTTTGTATTTAGTGTAATGTATAGTATACGAGTCTTCGAGTTTGTGTCAATGATCAATCATTATAATACCCACATGAACGATTACTTATTTAAACATTTAATTATTATCCTTAATATTTTTATAAAATCTAAACATTTTAAAAGGAATCAAAGACCAAGTCTTAAAGGGAAAAGTCAAGTGAAATGGCAAAGGTCAATACCGAAATATTACATCAATGGCACATAAATGGTACGAGGCAGGACTTCGGGTAAAATGAGAGCCAGGAGCGTTGGGCCACGAAAACTGAGGCAGGACACAAGCGTTTATGAACAAAGATTTGGCTAGTTTATTTATAACATTGATCTAGCAAACGATCGTACTCTAATCATTACAAGACAGGATCAAAGTTCTTTCTTAGGTCAATTACAAATGCGTTACTACCCTACCCTGAGGACTAAGTTGGAACGCCTCGGTTAAGTGTCTTACGCAGAACTACACTCTTCAAACTAGAATAAAGCAGCAAAAAAACTGTCGTTATAAGGCAGAAAAGGTGCGACGGGGCCTCCGGAGTCAAACCACGAAATGTTTCGAAATAATTTGCGTGCAAAAAATTTATGTAGTTAAACCACTAATGTACATTTTTACCATAAATTTTACTTATTTGAAGACGATATAAATCCAAATATTGAGGAAATTTAACAAATAACACTTACTTATTTATGTGTAGTTTAGGTTAAATGAAAAATATAACAAAATGAAATTCTTTGAGGAACCTATAACGCCTAACCTACCTAAAACCTAAAAGGAATGATTGGGAAAATCCGTTAAAAGTTAAAAAATGTGAGAAAAGAATGGATACTTTATTTTAATAAATCTTAACATCATATTCCAGACGCAACATTTTCAAAAATTTCAAGTTTAGAATTAGCGTCGTTTTTTGTGGCCCCCAACTTAGAGCAATTGAAAAAAATAAAATGACTCTTCACGAACGAAGCACTTTCAACGTTTCTACTCACAACACAGAGTTGGCTTTGGTCCGTGTTAAACACATGTCAATACCTAAACTACAAGCTGGCTGGGGACCACGCGGAGTGATTTATAGAAAACATAATTGGTTTTGTTCTGGTCAAGGTCCGGTTTAACGATTGTTTTATTCGTGTAATGGGTGCAATAAGCAGCTAACGGGACCACAATGATTGTGTGGCGAGATTTGGGGTACGTCTGCGTGTTCTAAGTTTTTATAGTCGTTTATTGTTGGTTGTTTGCCAGTTTTCAATTGAATTTAAATTTAAATGAACTTTTTCTGTAATACATCATCGATAACAATGTTGTGAAGCTATGGGAACGTTTTCTTGGTATATTTTGCCCACACTTGGGATCGCATTTTATCAATTAAGGAGTATAAGCGTCATAATTTTCTGATATTATCCAATTTTCCTGACAATTCCCGATTTCCCTGACAATTGGTTAATTTTCAAAAATTTTTTTGTTCTTCCTAGTTTGGTAGGTAAGGTTTTCTACTACGTGTCTTGGTTGGTTGGTTGGTTTTATAAGCCATTTAAAGATTTAACACCCATTTGTGGACAACAACGGGATCAGTTGCTTACCTTGTCCTCCGAAGAGTATAACGTTCCCTGATGGAAAGTATCTAGTCATTTCTCTTTACATTTTGACATTTAATATGCCGCTGAGAATATTTTAGAAGGAAGCTCATTCCACATCTTATACGTTCGTCATTAAAAGTAACGCGCTGCACCCTCTAATATTTCTCTTTAGGTTTTTATTATTTTGTATATGAAGTGCTTTTTGGTCCACGCGAAACTGTTGGATGTTTTCCAATTTTCACTTAAGCAATCAACATTTCCGGATAGCTTTTAAGTCTATGGCACACACTAGAGATAGCTTCCTGGAAAACCAGCTTAAATTCAGTCGTAACATCGACAATTTTACTAGTTATATCGATTAAGAAAAATGACTATGTGAAGTCCCTGCACTGAATCTGCACTTAGTCGTTGGTATCTAAGCATTGGTCTGAAGAAGACCACTTCCTCTACAACTTGCTGTTTTTAAGTAAAAATTGTTGAACGCTATATTAATCTTACCAGTTTTTATATTCAGACAGTTCTTATTTGTGAGTAACATTCAGAAAAGAACAGGACGGTTTTCTGTAGGAAGAAGTAGTAACAAGAAAACACAACAGTGAGATCTCCTTTTCTATGTACAAATAGTACACATATACAAGTGAAGTGCTTATTAATTTGGCCATTAACACTGACGCTGACAGAATCTGAGATAAATCTAGTTGCCAATGCATAACCTTTACCTAGGTATAACCATTTGGACCTGATAGGTCATTTTGACGTCGTTAAACCTAATAAATCGAGGCCTGCGATATATGGGTCTTGGAGCGATATATGGAGCTTGGAGCTTGGCCAAGGCGACTGCGAATGTGTCATTGTCGAATAATGAATGCCAATATCATAGAGCCGCCTTCATATCTAAATGTCCTGTGTTACCTGCTTGGAGTAAGTTTGCATGACAAGAATTAAAACTCATTGAATGAAAGGTGAACTACATTTCGATGAACATATCGATGAACGTTGATTCATAATGAAGGTTAAACTACTTTCAGCACATCTCTTAGATCAAAGAAAATCAAAAGAAAAATCAGCGAAAACCAACACTTTTTAAAACCCACTTACATATATTCGTCATTAATTTGACTGGGTTGGACTTGTGGATTTCATTATCATAATCAAGAATCTAATAAGAAAATCTGCCTAATGATTAGTAAATGATCAGCTGATCAATGATTCTTTAAGGAGATCACGATGATGAAAAACGATCAACCCGAACGACAAATACACTCATCAAATCCTTAGTAAATACTTAACTTATGTATTTTCAGAGTAATATTTCTCATTTTAACCGTTTTGTCAAGCTCAGCTGTACCTTACAATATTGTATACTAAGAAGGAGACTAATTTGTCCAAACCCACCAAGACACGACCTTTGCCACTTGCCCAATGTGTCGTCGTGACGGGATCGAACCCCGCAAATCGGTGCCTGCGATATATGGGTCTTGAGGCAATTTATTGGTCTTGGAGCGCGTCCAAGGAACCTGCGAATGTGTCATTGTCGAGTAATGAATGCCAATAATATAAAGCTACCTCTTTATCAAAGCGTATACTGACTCGTATCACTGACAGCGGATAGCGTTCTAATGTTGGCGACCGAATCGTATTATGAAAACTAGGATATCCAGCGCTGCGTTGGCAATCTTTCTGATTG
>DWNJ01001883.1:0-11283 GCA_018250275.1 Udranomia eurus
GTGAAATAGTAATATAAATCAAGCTCTTCCATGGTAGAAGGATTTTTCACCATAATCTTCTAAGACATTTTCCTTTGTGACAAACCAATCACATTTTAAATTAGCACACCTAACACAAAGACCCACAGTACGCTTGCCCACTACGTTTTCCCCTCGAACTACTTATCGGACCAAGGCCCGCTGTTCGCGAAGCGTAGTCGCGGTTACGCAAGCGAGACAAAATGTCTCTTTCCTTTTCATTTTCATTCACGCTTCGCGGCCTTGCCCCGCAAAAATTTGTTAAAGCGGATTTCTTAGGTATTATATTAAGTATTGTATCATCGGTCTTTACCTTATAATGTTCCATGTTTGTTACATATTGTTTTATAAGTGGCATAAGTGTACAAGTGAGGACGGGTAGTGTGTTTTCTTACTAAATAATATCTCATTTAAAAATTGTATGTGTTAGTACACTATGTCTACTTACAATCTCAAAACAATACGACAGCGTCGATCGCATGTGTAGGTAATAATTTATTCTTCACAATAATTCTTTGTTCATAAACATCTTCCTAGTATAAACATGTCTTCATTTTTAAATTTGTTTACATATCTAATTTGTCATAATGTTCATACACTTTACACCAATCATCAAGTAAACCGAACACTTAAAAACTGGTTTTGTCGTTTGCCAAAAAAATTGCGTTTTAAAATCGAAGGTCGTGTGCGAAAACTTTAAGTTTAGGTAAATGGGATGTTAAAATGATTTTTAAGACCAACTGTGTTTATAATTATTGTGTCATCAGATATAAAGTAAAGGAATAAGTAGCAGTTAAAAGGGTAAAGCCAATTCCACGACATAAGTGCATTTACCGTTGACTACAATTTAATGTTAAAATGTTCACTATCACCGAATAAACTGTAAATGGCTAAATGAGACTGTTGTTGTTCAGGTTAGAGTTTAATTTTAAGTTCTGCCTCTAGCACGTAATTTTAAAAATCTCGACATGCGAGTCCTTGGCAATGAACGCGTTAAAGGATATGGTCAGGTACACTTTACGAAGGGTTCTTCAATCACTCTATAAAATACGAAGAGCGATTGACGAAGTGACAACTTGACAGATAAAACATAGTAGAAAATGCGTAGTAAGAAGCCGTTAGTTAGCTAAGCAAAAATGTAACTCAACGCAATGTTATATGAATTACTGGACTGCTTCAAACAAGTCCGTTCTGCGCTCTCTGATTCTTGGAATTTAACTGTAAATGATACTATTTTTTATATAAAGGGTACATTTATGTTTTAAAAAATTGCAGTCAAGATAACATTAATAAAACTTAAGAAATTTATAGTAGTATTAAAGCTTTAATTAATTGTCATTTCTATTATGAGTTTGGTTTTATTCAATCTTATTTACTGCTCAAAATTGAAATAAAGATGACGCTTTTTTCGTATTGATAATGTATTAAAAATATGTTAAATGTATAAATGCGGTCTAGTTTTTGTTGTGAAGAGACAATTGTCACTCACCTTTTATACACTTGTAATACCAAAAGGGTAGTTAATGAAATTAAATCCGTTGATTAAAAATCCTTCTTCGCGCCTTTTGTAGAAACGTCACGACGATCAGGATATGCGTAAGAACATTTACAAACATTTCATTCCATATCAGCTATCATTCAAATAAGCACTTCTTCCAAGGATTACGACAGGTCACTTCACTTCACTTAGGTCACATAAAGTATGTAGGTAAAAGAGACTTTGGCAATAGCTGTATAGTCTGTTTTCCTATTCGTTTCGTCCTACTAACATTTACGAATAGGTAACTGTTACATAACGTGAGGGTGAAAGGGTTCACGTTACTAAAGGTTACAATTTTACATTGGATACGCCTTTAGATGTGGAACATGTAACATGCAAGCTGTTGGCAATAGCCGGTCTGTGTGTCTCAAAGCTATGTAGTTGGAATATAAGAGATTTGAAATAAGTGGAATTATGTATATCTCTTATTTTTATAGAAATGCAAATTTCATTGGGGTTGGCGATAACTGGCGTCATAAACAAATTGAGGATCATGAGTTCGAATCCATCATCCCGCAGAATACGAAGTTATTTTAGTTTTATAAATAAACCTGTTATATTGAATTGAACTTATCAGGTATCAGGTAGAATAAATACCTGATACCTGATAATGTCTATTAAAATGTCTCGGAGAAATAATGTATTTAGCCAAGAGGGTTATGTTTATAGCTAAGTGACGAATAATAAATAATACCTGCGTCTATCCTATGTAATAAAGTTTGAGAAGCAGTGCCTTGTATAAAATTGGTGCAATATAGTTCTGAACATATAACTGATATTTTGTTCTGTGATCTTAAACGTATTGCAGATGGCTCAGATCGATAAGCGATCGGAGAAAGATTTTGTGTTGATGTATTTATTGGCGATCTAGATACAGTTTAGATACAACAGAAGTATGCAATTGTGACTATTGAAATTCTAATCTTATATGGAATATTGCCTAGTTCGTAACTTAGGCAACATTTTATGGGATACTTCCAACATTCAGAAACTTAAGCGTGAATACCGACGAGCGAAATACCCAAAGTACCGACGATTAAATCAGTTAAAACTAAAATAGCTTGTATGTCTGCTAGTAGATTGCACATTTCAATTAAATCCTGCTTCACAAGAGATTAAGTTACTCCAACTAGTCCATTGAAAATAGTAATAAGACTAGCTGACCCGGCGCCCTTCGTACCGCCCCAGAAGCGCTGCAAGGATTGTTTTGGTTGCGTATGGTTTTAAATCTGTGTTAATTTCTATGGTAAAGAAAAAGACATTTTAAAAAGTAAAGATAAGACCAATGTTGATCAAAGTTAAATAGCCACGGTAACTAATATACTTGTTTGGATAAGGATGAATACTGATTAGGTCAAATCAGCTTTTGCAAACAAATATATTTAATTAATTATTTTGAGATATAAATGGTTACTGTGAGTCAACCTTAGGAGATTGGTATATGTTATCGCGGACTTTTTTATAGGCCTTTTTATGATATACATTTCCGTAGTATATTATTTTGATGTATCTCATACGGTTTAGTGAACGTTTGCAAAATAAGCTCTCGAAAATAGTTTTTTTGGCGCACAAAATATGGAACTATGTTTTGTAGTACTATGTAGTGATTACCATTTTCACTTGATTAGCCTATCAATGAATGCTCAAATAAATACTTATTAGATTGCTACTGAAGATTGAAAATTATTTATCTAGATCGATTTTATCAAAGTAGAGAATGGGTTTTTTGGACTTTTGCGATAAATAGAGATTCTATAGATAACGGTTTTATTTGTTTTGTTGCGCAGTGACGAATTTATACGTGGAAAATTGTTTGTGAGTACAAATAAATAATCCTTCTTACTCATGTTAATGTAATGTAAATACTTATTTATACAAATACTGTACACATTTTTAAGGTTCCGTGCGCACAACTGATACCCAATCTCTTTGTTTGCTCGTCCGTTAAGACCTTTTTTTCTCATAAACGCGAAATTCTCATAACAAAAAATTAAATATACACAATAAGTTAAGCCCACAGTCGCTTGTAAAACGCTGTCAACGTTTAGGTCACAGATTAAGTTACAAAATAACTTATAAATACCTAAATCGGCATAAATAATCGAAGATCCGATATCATCTTGTCATGGCGAAGAAGCTGTGGCACAGTGATAGAGATTAACGCATTTTCTCTTTGTTACCGACAAGGAAAGCTCGTGGCGGCTGGCGACACGTAATGGTGGCAATTCTTCGGCGAAATGTCCGGTTTTCTCAACGAAACCCGTCACAAGGAATGCGGCCCAAGGCTGACGCATGAAAGCGCCGATACAATCGCAATCCGTTGCTCGTTAAATCGATTGCTTTCTTACTAATCGACACCAACTAGCGTTGATCGATTTCGCAAGGACAATTTTCGCAAACGATTTGTGTAGTAGCAGACGATACGTTTTGATAAACGCAACCGTTTGATGGGAATGTGACGCAAAACGTATGCTTCTAATATTGTACTTTAAATGCATCAGTGTAACACTTAAATCGCGTTCTAAGGTAAATATGTCTTTGTTGGCTTTTTTCACATTAACCGCTGGGGTTGGTTCTAATAAAGATTGTTAATAATAGCAAATTTTTAAAACTAAGTAGTTATACAGCGAAGTGCCACTGCCTATAATTTAATGGCTTACCGACTTTATATAAAAATCTAGACATTTGGTTTTGATTTTGAGCATACGTTTTTGTTTGTATACAGACTATTATGAAAAAAAATAGTATTATCACTACCTAAGTTAATGTAGATCTCCAAATACTGGTGTGCTGCTTTTCATACGGCTAAGAATAGGTCAAACGGTACACATATTGTTTACACAGCAATCTACATAGATAAGATATTGACTAGGCGTGCCTATTTGTTAACAGCTACAGGTTCGCATATAGGTGTCGACACTATCAAACCGAGCTAGATAAATATACATTATCGTGCCTTATAAAGTAAGCATGTAGGACACGAATGTTTATCGCAGTGAGCGGGCTTGCATCCGGGAGTCGACCGGACTCGAACCGGAAACCATTGCCAAGTTAGATAAACCTGCCCAATGCTTGATGCCTAATGAGGCGTTGCAATCTCTTGTTGACAGTACGTTGATGCTTAATCTCATACCTGTTTACTGTAGATAAAGAGATAATTTGTCCTGGATTAAATCGTCTATGGTGTTAACTTGTTTTGAACGTGAGATCTTGCTGCAAATAAAGAATCATTAGTTTATATGGGATTATCTTATAACTATGTATAGTAGCTTCAAACAAACACAAACGTGCATTAGCAAAAACAAAATTCAGCGTTTGTGTATATGACTTATAAGCTAAGTCTAAGTGAAACGAAGTTTATAAACTTCGTTACTAAAATATGTGGTAATTTAAATTCGTAGTATATGAATAAAACGATTAAAAACAAACAAAAACTCAACTCTATATTGTCTACTTCCTGCTCAACGGCATTTTTAAGTGCCTTATTATATCAAGATACGTCATGCTGGCATATAAATATGGAAATTCGCGATATTCACACTGTGATGGTAACATTTCTAATTACAAGAACATATCAAAGAATACAGAACATATTAAAAATGTTTAGATAGGAAGTTTTTGTTGTCGGTAGCCGAGAGTGACGTTATTAGGATATGCTGCTATAATAAAAAATACAACGTTTTAAGCCATTTAAAAATAAATAAACTATCATAGAACACAGAATATCTTTAGTACCATTAGCAGCTTACGTTAAGTCGAGTACTAAACATAGGTCTCGTCTAAGGCGCGTCATAGAGTCCAATTTGTATGATTCCTTATTTAGTTATTTGCCGATGTCCTTATGAGACCGCTACTCTATTTTGCGCCAGGGTCCATCACGCACCTTTTTAAAATAAAGTTAAAGTATCTAAAGCATGAAATTCATCTGAAGTAGATAAGCCTGTCTTGACGCCGAACGTGGTATTCGTCCCCAGTGTCGTTTACTTCATTGTTTATTTACAGCTTACTAGCCATCAGAGCTACGAGTATTTCGGTGACCGTACTCAGATGAGTAAGAGTAAGCCAGAGATGGCTTACTTAGCTTACGTGTGCAAAGTTGAAGTTGCAATTTTGTGACGTCACTATCTTGCTTAGGTACCTAGTAATCAACTGGTGTAAGATAGCAAGAAGACGTATATTCGATGAGATACAAAAGTTCTGAAGAAATTTATTTAGAGACTCGTGGTAATGTGCGAGTCTTACACTACCTACTGAAGAAATGATTTTGTTTACCTACTGCGTTGCAGTTATATGTGCAAATAAAGATTGCGTATAAATTAATACGGTAAATGAACGCCTTGTTAATTATCTGTACGTTACAGCAGCACAATGCAACAAAGCTCGTATCAACACGAATCGATTGTTGGTAGGTGGCAGTGAAGCGCGGAGGCGAGCGGGTCCGCGCCGGCCCGTTATGTCGGAATGAGATTCGTAACGGGATAGGCTTGTCGCCTCGATTCATATCATCTCACGAGCTCTCCGAGTGTCCTGATGACCTTAGTATCTCCAGCTCTAGGATGTCGAAATTATAGTGAAGCAAATTTTGGACACGAGTCAATAGTGCATCTTCTATCCAGATCCAGAATATAAACTTAGGAGTGCAATGCGTCCATGAAATCTTAGTTTTTAGTGATCTCAAACTTCAAAGCGATGCAAACCTGCGGGCTAACTGATGTTTAATTTGAACTACCCTGGTCTTTATTACCAGGTTTGGTAACATTGGGCTGTAATGCATTGGCCTTAACTGCAAATATTCAGGGATTTTAGGAATATAAGGTTAAAAGGCATCAAAATGTTAATTCTGAAATAAAGAACCTTCAACTTTAGTTACAGCACAGAATTCATCGATTTCTTTCGAACGATGAATGATTAAGATGATGAATGACGAATAATCTATTCGTCGCCCTAGGTCTAGTACTAGTGACTTGTTGATCGCCTTTTCGTTTGTAGTAAACAAGATAGTACTTGCATCGGGCACACGTTGGGCTACTATGGCGCTTTGGATGTAGAAAGTGTTTTTACTACTTTGGTATTGAAATTCGTAACGGTACCGCGTTGACTGCATCGGTTACAAGCGACAAGGTCGCGGCCGAGATACCTTTCCGAAGGACAGATAGCAGCTACAAGCTACGAAATTGGTGGCAGAATTGGCATTGGTTTAAAATATTTCGGTTTTAATCATCGAACTTAACTTGTGATTCTATTCGAATTACAAAAATAACGTAAATGTAGTTGTCCGTGGTTCCGCTTGATTCAAGTTTTTTTATTGCCATATTTTAAGTGACATTGCCGTTTCCTAGTCGATGTGTCCGTTCTGTATTAATTTACAAGTATTGTTACACTATACTAATTTTATTTAAGTGTAGGTGTAGCGAAATAATTTAAATATGCATTAGTAATAATTGACATTGACAGATTTTATAAACAAATATTCTATATTAATTTTTTGGCACAGTCTTCTACTATTTATAAATATCTTAGAATATAATCAATGCCCATACTCGAATAAGTACGTAGTTGCTTCTGTAAACCATTTGTTTTATGTTACCTTCAGTTAATTGCCTTGTGCCTTCAATAAATTAAATTTCAATGTCAATTAGTGTACCAAGGTTTTAGACGCACAGAAACTAATGGGCTCGGCCGTTCTGCATCCGTTTTCGGAATGTAGTACGCAATGTTTTAGTCTGATGTTAATCTTCAATAACAGTTATGCTTTGCGTCAGTACATTCAGCTATTAAATTATGGTAGCATTGTCGTGTGGCTCTACATTCACGGTTAGGTTTGCTAGGCCTTAATACCGAAAAGCCGGATATACTAACCAGATTAGACCTTAATTTTTTACTTTCTCTAGTAGGTATATAATACGACATTTTTCTTTAAGTCAACAAAGTTTTTAAATTGACTACGACATCTTCGCAATTCGCAAAAAAGGGGGGTGACAGCCCTTTCCGTACGCTTTCAAGACAAATATGTCAAAAATGGTATCATTTAAAAAGCCTAACAAAAGCCGGATAGGCCGGACACCGTCTAGTCTGGTCGCACACGCAAGCAAAAAGCCTGACTGTGTCCGACTGTTTCCGGACGCCTGGCCACACACACTGTTCACGGTAATAGTGGTTGAGTAGCTGATCGACGTTTTACGGATTTACTGTCTCTGAACCAATCATGAGATGCGTGGTCACCCGTGACCTGGTTTGTTTGGGAACGTGCGTTTGTATACTAAGCGTAACTGTCAAAGCTTGTTGAAACAACCATTCGTTTTATAAACTTTCCCCATGAGCTTTTGTCTGATTAACAGCCAGTGTCAATCTGATTATTAATGACAGACACCACTGTCAAAATGGAAATTAATAAAAGTCACATAGAGATGAACTAGAATCTATTATCACTGTTATTCGTAAATTGTATATATGTAAATATAATTAAAAAAAAAATGATATACCTAGATGATAAATATATTGGCGAAAGAAGACAGTACCAAAGTTTTTCTGAAATCTCTGAAACCTTGTAATGTCTGATTTTATTTTAGAATACGCCTAAATGTAATGCTTAAATATTTTTATGTATATACCTTGCCTTATACAAGTGTTTTTATTTATACATTATTAAGGCATTTCATAGTGTTAGTTATCCAGAGGCGATCTCTCAAAGCGTCTTATAAACAAGCGACAGTTAGCGGCAGCGACTGTGTAACGACTTTACTGCCGGGAATAATCGAATTGCGTAACCACGTATTCAGTTTGAGATACCGCCTCTATGGAACTGTGAACGCCTAATGTCCAATAAGACAAGTGTTTCATACAAGTTTTACTGATAACATCTACAGAACAGAACAAAGGCTTTGTAATATTCTGAGATGTAGACGACAAGTGCGTTACCTACTTTCAACCATAGCATTAGGAATATAACTAGAACGGTAGTGTTGTATCGAGATAGAAGTAATGTAACCGGTGTACTGCCTCTGTCCGTCTCTTTTATTATTCTATCAATATCTATAATGTGTAAACAATATTAATACTTAATATTCGCGCAGGAATGCATATATTCGATAATATATTTTAAATGTTATTTGGTAGGAGAAGGTAATATCAACATTTGTGCAGGTTTTGAAGGTGGTAGAACCTTATACGGGTCGACTCCGAAGGCACCACCGCCGCACCTATTTCTGCCTTATAACAGCAGTGTTCTTGCTGCTGTGTTCTAGTTTGAAGGGTATAAGGAAGGGTAGGGTCAAGGAGACATACTTAATCGAGGCGTTCCAACATAGTCCTCGGGGGTAGCAAGAGCAACGCATTTGTGGTGGACCTAAGAAAGAACTTCGATGGTATCTTGCGTTGATTACAGATGTCCATGGGCGGCAGTGACCACTTACCATCAGGTAGACTGCATGCTCGTTTGCTACCTTCCAGTTATAAAAAATATATATATAATGCTTCTTGGCCATATGACATGCCTGCCCCGCCCATATTGCCATTCTATGTATTTACTTATCTTTTCTCTGCTTGCAACGACAGTTGGCAATTGCGTGATCGTTTGATGGATGTGGTTGCGATAATGTCTTGGGTTACTTAATTGTTTAGTCTTCATAATCATATTAAGCAAATTATTTTAAACGGCTTTCCTCACGCTTATGTTTAAACACGATATTTATGCCTATATATTATGATTGTCGGCTTAGTTATTATATTAAGACGCGTTTTTAGTCCCACTTTTTAGGAAATAATGTCTAGATTTAGATAAACCTGGTGTCAACTAAATTGACCAATTTAGTGACAGACATTGTGTGACAGGTTTTTGTTTCGTATGACGGAAAACTCCCAAAACTGTAGAGTTGACACGATCAAAATGAGTAAAATGCATACGTATTTTCATCTTAATATAGAAAACACGTCGGTGGCGCACAAGAAATCAATTTACATTATTACCTATCACTTATCACATATGTCCAATCGACGTATCGATCTCCACATGTGAGAATATTAAATTATCTATGTACGATACCTACATTATGGTCAAGAACACTATAATTACTGTCGTACATACGACATAATGTTAGATTATCGAAAGCTATTAAAGAGGCAAATTATTTTCTAAAAAGTTTCTAGAAATAAAAGATTGTCCAGCGTTGAGAAATTAATTGACAATCAGGCTAATAGTTTTATTTATAAAAGATATGAAAACATTTAATAAAACGCACATTATACAATAAAGTTCTGACAACCAGCGTGAGGGCTTTTGTCTATTGTGATCTTTTTGGCCTTCGACAAAAAAAATATATGTAAGAAGCCCGTATTCCATACAAGAAGATTCTCAATGTGCGTACAAATTCAAATCTGATACAAGATGAAAATTAGTATAATTCACAGAGCAAAAGAAACAAACTAAGTGTAGCGTTTATGTAAATAGAACAATGTGCCAGTGAAACGCTGTGCGGTAGCAAAATTGATATTTTATATAAACAAAGGAAGGTATTATAGCTAATGGGTTTCGCTTCGACGTTACGCCCGTGTGTGAAACGAAGACAATAGCTTTCAATCCTTCCGGTTCCTCTCACGAGCTACGTTTGTTTACACGAATATCACATGTCATATTGAATATAACTTTGTAGTTACAATGACTGCTTTACCGTTTGACATGGTTCGGTAAGAAAATTTATGAAATACCAGTAGGTAATGTTTTTTTATAACATTTTTTAGCAAACGATTATGCAGTTCACTTGTTGGTAAATGCTTACCCATGGACACATGTAATCAACCCAAGACAGGATCGAAGTTCTCTCTAAGATTGACCACAGATGCGTTATGCGAGAAATAAGTTGGAACGCCTCGATTCAGTCAGTATATGTATTGTCAATAAATTACGGGAGCTGAAGTGAATCAGATGGGACTGTCGCTTAAAAAGAATGGGATTGTTAATAGGTTGTGGGACTCTTTTTAACTACTTGTAGTGATGCCCAAAACGTTACGTACTCTTCTATGTTACGATGGATATATTTTTCGACGCGTTCCATGTTTTTTTATCAGGAATAGCTCGAGCAGATACTCTTCTGTGAATGACGTTATGTAGGAGTATAGTTGTATCTGATGTTGATCAACGAATAAGTTTTGAAACAAACAAAGACTTTGTCCTAATGTTAAGGATATTTAAAAAGGTATTATTTGACATAGCATTTCTCGTAGAGATTTTTCCTTAAGCGTTTTTGGGTTAGACCAAAACATATCATTGGCTTTCTACAACATTTCAGGTCGGCGACATTTTTCACGATCATATTACTTATCTCGCATCTGCTGCTTTGCAATATCGCCTCTAGCACCTCTATTTCTTGTCTAAATCTAACTCAGTGGATCGCCTTGAGTTAAAACTGTTTGTATAACTCATAATCAGTCACTATCAATGATGGTCAGTTTTGTAATGGCTTCGCATGCTAACGTCATACAGGCGGGGCTGTTTTCGCAGTAGCTTATTATGAAATATTTTGAGGCATGTGCGACTTTTAAGAGTAAGAAGGTAATAGATGTTAATTTTACGCTTTTTCTTAAACTTAAGATTATTATTTCGTATGTAGGAGTTAATTGAAAATTTAAAAAAATCGATAAAAATTTAAACCACACTAACTTTTCATTTCACTTCATAAACAGTTGACAAAACAGTTAACGTATTCATCGGACGCACCGGCCGATGGAGT
>DWNJ01001884.1:0-11280 GCA_018250275.1 Udranomia eurus
TTGTTTTCAATGAATGTAATTTTTTTAGAAACTCACTGTAAAACATTGTGTATTTTCTTTTATTATATTATTATGCCGGTGCGAAGCCGGGATGAGCTGCTAGTACACTATAAAACGCTTGTTTCTTTATTTACACTGCCGACGTCAACACAAAAATATAGTTAATTTATATACATAAACAAACCGTCTGTTTTAATTTCTATTACATTTGTGAAGGAAGTATTCTGTATTCATCTCATACATATTTGGATTTAACTCATATCAGATAAATTCAGCAAATTATAATAAATAAGCTTTACTTTTGAAATTCCAATATCGCAATTGATTATTGGTAAAACGAAATATTTAGATTACAACGCAAAAAATCCCCATTTCGTGCCAAGGTACATAAAGACGCAAGCAATCCTTTCAATAATCATTGCGTTCGCAATAAATTTCCCAGCCTTGTCATCAGTTCGAGTCAATAGAAATTCTTATATAGGAACTTTCGATTCATCGAAGGAACAAAATGAGTCAAGTTGTAGCGTAAAAGAAATTGGATTCCGTATTGAATTGACGGGGCGGGCCCGGAGCGAGGGGGCAGATAAACATAGGTGTAGGGCGAAGGTAAATACGATATGTCAAAGATCGTTGTTTAATCCAACTCTACGAAAACTAAGATTACCGTTTCTTACTGAATTGTCGGCTACTTTCTTCTATATATTGAAGTACCATTCCATATTTCCATATTTAATCGTAAGTTATCTGGATCTAATAAATGTCTGGTTTATATATGCATTTCTTATACCTGTGTATGTGGTAGAGTTATTTATGAGGAACTATTGTTACAAAGGTTTTCTTTCAGAAGGGGGCTTTTTGTTTAATTTTCTGAGGCGAGTTTACACAAAATTACAGTATGGACAATTAGACTCACAATTTTGTGCTTCGTTATCATACTTTTGTACAAGTATAAAAGGGAAATTAGATGTTTAATATAGACAAATATTCGAACAAGAGCCCAGGACAAAAATAATAACAATAGACTACTTAACTCCGCAACGAATTAACATATTCAAATAATCCAACATCAACTCCTTAAATTAGTTTCGACAAGTTCCGAAAGTAATGAGAGACATTTCTTTAAAAATGGTTTCTTTTATTAAAAATAAGTGTTTGCTGTTGATTTGATTCTAATTTAAATAACATGAGCGTCTGAATAAGAAATAAAACCTAGATGGGTTGTTGCAGACAGCACGTTTTAATTTGCACACATTGCGCATATGCTCATGATATAAAATTATACGCAACTCAGTTTTTCAAAAGTACGTTATTATTTTTAATATAATAATGGTTTGCTAAAAGCTAAAAAGAATTTTCAAATTTTCAGTAAGATTATTTAAAACTTTGTACACCTACATAATAACACTGTGAGGTTAATTTATCACGCCTCCATTGTAGGAATTGAAGCACTCCGGCATAAAAAATGATCCAACAAACAATATAGAAGAAGGTGAGTAAACAAGAGCATCTAACAAGGAACCCCTTAAATTAGCACATGTATTATCTAGTAATATAATAAGCGCAATAAGGTCCATATTCACACAATAGAATCCAATCGCGCCCCTGCTATCCCGAAATCCAGGGAGCAGACAAAGAGTTTCCGCTCCACGCTCAGCCGTTCACTTCCGTTGACACTACAACCTTTTATCGATCGTGTCTTATCATCTAGTAAGTCTACGTTCGATACCATATGTGCTATCGTCGGAGTAGGATTTCTGGGGCTTTAAAATACTAAATAGTAATGATATGATATCATGGTAACAGATGTAGCTTCTTGAGCCATACTTCCAAACAATACGATTTCCTTATGAAGTGACAGTAGGTTATTCATTCAAGTTAACAATACGTTAGCGTACCATTTTAAGTATATTTAACAATCAAGGATTTTAGGATATAGCATTTTGCAGAGTTCATATATCTCACAAGTAAATTTAAATATAAATAAAGAACCTTTAGTAAAGATAACGATTTAAAATATGATGGTATGCGCACCTACAGTGTTTTATCAGAATAAATTGCACTTTCTTTTAATAAATCTACGTTTTTAGTAAAACACAACTCTTTCTCTAAAAGCATTTAAAACGAAGTGCTATTTGATAAGGAATTTTATTTTGCCATTTCTGCCTAAGCCCCCGTTGTATTTCCGTCTAGTTAAACTTTTATGACTTGATTTCCGAGGCAGGTTCGGTTTTATGATCGTCTGAACTCGAACCCGCCTAATAGCAGAATCGGCGATCACGCAACTAAATTCAGCTATAGGTATATCTACCCCAACATTGCGGGGGCTAGTTTATAACTCGTCTAGTGTACTCCTCCGAACCCTTGCATTAACCAATTTACACCCCCGATTTCAACCCCGCGGCGTATAAATTTTACGTAACCGACGAGCCGCTTCCGGGCCTCGCCTTTTTAAATAGGTTTCGGTTCCTTAAAAATACAGAACGTTGCCACCTTTCTTCCCATGGCCTTAAGGTTCAAAAGTCACTATCAGTTCAGAAATCGGACCGAGAAAATATGGCCGCATCATAATTGGTCGTTAAAACGGCATTTTTCGTGTGTGTTTTTCACCTTGTAGGAATTATTTTATATTGTTATATTTGTATATCTATGAAGTTGTTACTGCATTTGTCCATAACAGGGGGCATTCCAATTTGATATTAACTAAAGTGAAATACATTTTTATGTATTTTAAGTGATATTTAATCATAAGTCATATAGTTTAAATTATTTTATGTAAATGCTGTTGTTGCCTAATAGATAAACAATATAAAAATGCTTAGTAAAAAAAAATCTATAATAGTTTTTATCCTTTACAATAACAAAGTAAACTCTTATCACTAGTTTAATCAACCCTGCGTAGTTTTACCTACCAAAACCACGGTAATTATTTATTGCAATCTCTAGTAGAAGAAATATTGTCAATTAATTTGTTAAATAATTTTTAAGTTAAAACTTATTAATTAAATAATTAATTTTTGAAGGTGGAAGAACCTCTTACTATGCGACGCCGGAGGCACCACCTCCACACCTATTTCGGCCTTGTAACAGTAGTGTTCTGGCTGCTGTGTTGCGGTTTGAAGGGTGTGGTCAGGGAGACATACTTAACCGTTCAAAATTAGTCCTCAGCATTAGTGGTCGACCTAAGAAAGAACTATATCCTGTCTTTGGTTGATTACATATGTCCATGGGCGGCAGTGACCACTTACCATCAGGACTGCACGCTCGTTTGCTACCTTCCCAGTAATAAAAAAATGCACTAGTATTTTGTCAGGGTCACTTACATGGGTCACGTGTTCTCTTGGTGAAACTTTCATTCTAGCCATGATTATGGCGATGTTAACTTACCTGAAACAAAAAATAACATGAATAGGATAACAAATTTTATCCAATTAGAGATCAGTCTTCGGATCATTCCCGCCCTAACTATTTTGATTAATGATAAGTTTAATTGATGGAACAAATCTGCTACAATCAAACCGCGTTTTAGGGTTCGTTTAATTATGATTTGTAGGGGTTACGTTTTTAGGGCAAGTTTGACACATTTACCTTGTTTCGTGCTAATAAATATAATGGACTCTTTTTCTTTTTACAACATAATTTTCCATTAAGTCTGCTGATAGTTCTGTCATACAAGTTGCAACACGATTGATGTCCAATTGTTCGAAAACGTGATATTAAATTTAAAACGTAGTTAAGGTTGTTCTGTATTAGAACAAATACAAGTAGAGTTTTTTATTTACATATTAGGGGCTCCACCCGCTTGTCAGTGAGTGATAAAAATATGTTAGAAATAAGTAAAGCTAAACATACAAAAATGATAACAAAATTAAAATAGAACAAATTAATTCTAATTAACTATTAATTAATGGAAGTATAGTAAAATAACTGGATAACCTATAGTCGATTGATGATTAAAAATATTCCGATTATTCATCCGATTTGTCCTATCTATTAGTCTGCGTGCTGGCGCAATTATCTAATTACGTGCACGGGCCGAGGCGAATAAACATGGCTGTTTTTCATAGATAATGAAATGAAAAAATTGTCATTGTCAAGTGCAGTTTTTACTCGTTGCTTACTTAGTTTTAAATAAAACGAAAAATCAAATCTCGTACAATATGTTATGCTTTAATAATAATACCATCCATTTTTTGACAATCTATGTTCTTTACAATTCAGACTTGGATTATTTCCTTTCTGATTAAATGGAAAAAGAAACGAAACAATCATCTAATCTTCGACCTTCTAATCATTTACAAGTAACATTCAATATGTTAGTTACGAATAGAGAATTCTATCCCAGTCCTTTTCCGATCCCGGGAATTCGTGATCGTCGAAAAGCAATCCCGGGATCCCGGGATAATCGAAGCGAAATCGGGT
The DNA here is from genome assembly GCA_018250275.1 of Udranomia eurus. Lineage (NCBI taxonomy): Eukaryota > Metazoa > Arthropoda > Insecta > Lepidoptera > Hesperiidae > Udranomia > Udranomia eurus. Next base: position 4,420 of record DWNJ01001884.1, read on the forward strand.
TATATAGGATTTCTATCCACTAAATTCTCTCAGTAGCCTACTGTGCTTTGTGGGGAACTCCTATTTCCCGCATCAGGCACATTTCTCGGGGAGACTCCGTGGATCGACCCAACATTCCTGGTGTACGTAGTTGTGAGGCCACTCACAATAATGTCCTTTCCGGAGTCGAGGCGGTAAGAGTAGGAGCTTGAACCGTTCTGTCTACGACTGGAAGCCCTTTTTAGTCGTCTCTTACGACAGGCAGGAGATTTGCTGATAGACCTGCTTTTTAATTTATTGCACATATTTTCTGCAGAAAAGGCACGCTTGGGTTAGATTGTAGTAAGGGGAATTGTCAGAAAATAATTATACGTCTGTTTTTTGTATAAGAAATTATTTCATTTCAAATCCCGAAAATCCTAGATTTTACAAACGTCATCTCGGGATTTGAATACCGAACATGAGCAGAGATACCAGGACTCAGGGATCAAATTCTCTACTTAAGAACTACTACTAATTGATCTTTTAACTTTTGTGATGAAAATATATAAGATTATTTATCCAACTTTACTTAATCCAACTTAACCTAACACTAAAGTAATGTCTAGAAGTGTTGAAATATAAGGAAAGGCAGGGCGAGGCAGAGGTAATCGAAAAAATTAAACTAAATCGTTTTGTTGCACATTACCGTATAATCTATTGTGTTGCATGCAGGTAGGTATGAGTGTTGAAGTGCAAACACAATTACTTAATTACGTACTCGTACACCAGAACGACAAGCACACATAGCCCAGGGGCAGAATGTGTAAATCTAAACATTACAAATGAAAGATTAACAACGACGATACGTTTTACTACGACAAACTAGTCTAGATTGAATTTAGCTGTGTATTAAATGTAGTTATAAAATCCTGTAAAAGGAACTCAAATGCACACTGGAAAATACTGAGGCGATCGTGTTACACAAGAATTAGTGATATATGCTGACGTTTCAGCATAGGGATCCGGCTTGATTAACACTTCATTGGATGTTTCGAATGATAAAGCATGTTTCGAAAGCATGTTTGTGAATTTTCACATCTTTTATGAATGATGAATTGGTAGGTTCTATGGATGCTCCATGATTTCTGAATATTATCTTCCTTCATTCAGTTTCATTTAGTTCATCGAGAATGTATTAATGAGCTTATTAATAAGAAAGAAGCTCTCAATAAACGAAACTTCAGTATTTTAAGATAGTTTTATAAACTGAATATTAACTGAACCCACACAATACTTTACACACTACTGCAATACTTAAAAGCATTATAAAATACCCACAATAGCGTAAACCGCATTACTGAACAGAGAGTATACGAGAAGACGAGAAAATTAAACATTTTGCACATAACTAAGATAAATTAGTATTTCTGCCATCAATTTTGTTTGTAACGAGCTATCCATCACACTTCATCACTCAGAACATCTGTAGTAACTACAGACAATGCAATATCAGAAAATTGTAGTTTTGTTAAAAAAAAACTATCTGTATGTTGTACCACCAGAAAACTTCTGCGAAATTCCAAAAGCAGGTGGGTACATGAAGCTATTTGTCATGGGTTTCAAGTGTGGAAAAAGGGAAGCGAGATATACACATAATTTGTCTATACCGCTATGGGTTTGGCGCGGTGTGGGGTAGGCTAATTGTGCGCCGTTTGTATGAAAATTCGGTTATTTACAACGCGAGATCTTTTATCAAAAGGCTGAGTGGTTGAGGGTCGGAGTTGTAGAGAGCATTCTGTGGATTCTATAGAAGAGGCGTGGAAAGGTAAAAGCTTTTGTCCAAAAAATATAATTATTATTATAAATATTTTAATAAATATTTTAAGTTAAATACTAAGTAGATTGAACTTTTGATTGTACAACAAATTTTTTTGAAAACATTTAATTAAAAATAATGTATACGCGTAGCCAACATGAACTATCAAGGAAACTATTAATGAAATATGGGAAGAGACACTACTATCACACCTATTTCTAACTCACAGTAGTGTTCTTGCTTTTGTGTCCTGGTTTGAAGGGCGTGATAAGGAAAACATACTTAACCGTGGCGTTCCAATTTACTCTTAAGGGGTAGCAACGATCCTGTCTTGGGTTGATTACAAATGTCGGCAAACGACCGGCAATATCTACTTACAATCAGGTGGACTATGCTCGTTTGCTATCTTAATTTTATAGGACTCTTTAATACTACTATCACTATATACTTGGCACAATCAAAAACTTTATATCTCCCACAACCTCGTGTCGAACTCCGGACGAGACCGAGTCTAACCGAATCGTGAGACAGGTTCCGTTACACGCGATTCATCTTTAACAATTAGGTACTGTGTGTATATTTGTGCTATATTTGTATGGATATTCTTATGAAAACACATCCAAATCAACCGGGACTAAAGTCTTATCATGTTATCCATAGGTTGATATTTCTAAAAAGATTTGTTACTTATAGTAACTTACTCCTTTGGTATTTTCATTTCTTGCAAAGCGAAAATTACACTTTCATGCTTATTATATTTATAATATCACTTAAATTAATTACTAAAAATTAAACGTTTTATCCTCGTTATCACGTTACCGCAAACGGCGCATGATGTAACGCGTGGAGCGTTACGTAGAAATTTTGAAAATAAAATTTATTTTTAGATTTTAAATTATTATATAAGTGATATAATTCTTGTAATTTTGTTTATATAGTTCATGTATATCTATGAAAAATATATAATAAAAAAATCGTCTACACTCACACACTATTAAAAGCGTTTTAAATTGTACGTAGCGACGATCTGTCTTTAATATGGTTATGGTAACAAAAAACGGTTAGTGGGTGGCAGTGACCTAAGCTAATATAAGATGGTAACTCAAAGAACAGCGGAAGTTACCCTTTTTGAATTTCAATTGAAGCGCGTGCAGATATAACGAACATTACTAACCAGTATTAGACAATTTACGCTAATACGGATGAAATTTCTTGAACAGGATCACAGCATTTCACCATTGTCAGACTTTCACGAAGCGTCGTGTACCACGCAATTACAGCCCATATCGGCAGCTAGCTCGTCACGAACTTTGCAGTTGAGCGAAATTATGTTGTAATTTGTGTTAAGGACTGATTCACGAGTGTAATGAGAATTATTTACGAACATTATAGCTGTGTACGTAAAGTGGCTTGTTTGAATTTTTCATACTACGAACTGAATTATAATTAATGAGTGTTATTTTTCAATAATTTCCAAGTCAAGTTGAATTAAACGATGTGAGGTCATATTTTTTCTGCACATTATGTGTTTGTTGTATACACCTTTAAGTTCGATATGCAGGTTTGCAAATAGTGCATTGGGTACTTCCAACAAATACATACCAACGTTCAAGTATTTACGGATATCAATGCTACCGAAACCGCGTGTATATGAAATAAGAGATAGACCGACAATACAATACTTTCGAAAGGAATTTGCTTCAACCAATTTTTTGCGGGGGGATACCCGTGCAGCGTGAAGGAAAATGAAATGAAAAGAGACCTTTTGTCTCGCTTGCGTAACCACGACTACGCTTCCTTGGTTTTCGTACATACATACGTACATACATTTTATATAGTTGCATCCCTTTCTTCTGTCACTCAACGTTGTAGTAAAAAACTTAATTAACCAATAAATTACATACATTTAAATAGAATTCACTTGTGATAAGTTTTAGCTTTTTTTTTCTTTGTAATGTTTTTTGTTCGCGGGCTGATTGTAGACTGAATAGACGTTTATCGACGATTTGCGAGCAGAGGGCATGCGGCTTACATGGGCGGATACATTGTTAAAGGCGAAAACTTAGCGGGCAAGCGTATTGTCGGTCTTTGTCTTTCTAATCAACAAAACAATGTTTGTATTTATGGTTTTCATTTTACTGTCATTAATTATTCTAATATTTCTAAGACTGATTCACATCACACACACACATCACAACAAAACACACCTAGCCTAAGTCTGATCACAGTGTTGATAATTACCATTCAAGTGCATCAAAGATATATTTTATAACTTATATACTGTTAAGGAGACAATATATACCATATCTACTAGGTATTATCTTGGTTTTAGTTTCCTCATTCTCTTGGTCAGATGTGTGATGTTTTTCCTGCCGTAAATCTTCGTGGTATGCTAAATTTTTCTCTATCTTGAAACTAACTGTATATTGCAATAGACTTGTTTGTTTATCCTTATTCCTAGTTATATGAAGTCGGGGATCTCATTTTTATTATAAATTAGCAAGATATTGATAGCATGAAACTTTTCGGTATCTTGACGAGTAGGGACAAGAGTAAAGACAACTCTATAAAAAATATTATGAACAGATAAAACTGAATTTGCAGACAGCGAATAAGTTTTATATCTCTATATTTCACAAAATGCACAATGAAAATGCAAAATGAATCTATAATATCACCATTGTTGTAAATATTTAGCAATATATTCCCTGCTTTGTAGAGAACTTTAACAGGCAGCCAGAAACATGAACTTAACTATTGAGAAAGTTTTTGGCCGACTGGTCAATGGATAGATAAGCATACAAACGCTCTGGTCTTTGTGTAGTAAATGTATTAAATCATCAAGAAAGTTCAGTAAAGTAATATAAAAGTAAGGTTCATGAGTTGGACAGATTACTGCAAGGGACATAACTTTATACAGGCTTCTTACAGAAAATTAATATCAAAAGTATATTTACTTTTTATTCTATATTACTTATCAACGTAGTAGAACTCTATACAAAGTTTCGGTAACTGCTTATAGGTCTTGCTATATACATTTTTAAGCGACAATAGCCCAATGGGTTGTGTATCGGACTTATGATCAATAAGTCGTGGGTTCGATTCTCACTCCACCATTGCACTATTGACGTGAACCCCCTCTTAGGAGTGGTGTCACGAATTGTGTTAGCACAAGCCTTTGAGCTTAGCAGGAGGGCTTAACCAAAATCATCAGTATGTATTCACATGCTAGTAGTATTTGTTTAATTATTTCGGCTAAGTTAGGCCAGAGATGTGCCATATGGGTTGCAGTAACTAAGCAATTTCCTTAACTTGTACTGTAGGATGGGCTTAATTCCCGGAGTCAGACGGGTTCTTGGGAAAGCACGCAAAGATTGAAGCTACTTTGAAGGATCAGGAAGCTTGTGGAATTATTGAGTGAACCGAGGCGGCGTCAAAGGTCCGATACTCTAGATACGAGGTCAGCGATCGGAACACCGATACTTGTATGTGCCCAGCTTTTGTTCTCTTTGATGATATACTAAATGTATTTATTTTAATTATATAAACCAATAGAACAGGTCGGGTTCTAATGAATCGAAACTATCCCAAACGGAAAAGCTAGTGAATTATCATCGGTGGGTTTAGTTTGACAAAGTTGTTAAAGGGTCTAAATAGTGTAGTGCCCCATGAGACCCACCTAACTATATTTGCGATTGTTAGATTAGTTTTGGTACCCTCTACTTATTATTGGGAATCATTTACGCTTATATGTTATTAACTTTATTATATTATCTTAACATATTTTGTTAAGTTCGAAGCCGCGGGTGAAACTATAATTTAAAACGTGAATCAAGAACAAAGGTATAAAGGACCCTCATCACCTTACTTTGTAACAAATTTTGAATACTAAGTTAAAACTATAATATTAACTGAAACCATTTATATCAAATATAAAAAAAAAAATTTTTTACGAGACTAAGACAAAGGCACTAACGGGAAAAAAAGTAAGGGCATCATAATTATGCCAATGTAAATTAAACATGCCGGCTGTCATCTTAAAGGAATTTCAACGATGTCTCAAAGAAAAGGGGATAGAATATCAATAATTGTAATAATAATTCAGCGTGCAGCAAAAAATCTAAACAATTTCCCTCGAAGCATTAACAATGAACTTCCCTATTCGATTAAAGTGAAGGAAAAAAAACGGCTTCCCCTAGCTCTATTTCATAATTTGCATGGCAAAGCAAATAAATTTAAAATATTGCTACGAAGCCTTAATTTTCCCCTTCTGACAGCCGAATCAATCTTCACAAGCATTCGACGTTATCCCGACTCTGAATTGCTCAAGTTTTTTCAACTAACATAAATATTTGGACGCAATGTACTGAACATGATAAAGGATTTTCATCGGCAATAAAACCAGACGACATTTTAGAGAAAAACGCTTGAGAGGGTAAGTAACTGAAGAGCGTCTAGTCATATGTAAATATGCGTCTGACAAAAGGATCCGCATTTCTCGAAAAGTTTTCAATAAAATAAGCAAATCAATATATTATGTATTTGTTTGAACTTGCCTAATAGGCAAGTTATCTTTTTCTTTTTGAAAAGCCATACTACCAATATGTTTGTGAACAAATCTTGGTAGTATAAAAATAATGATAAATATAATAGTAATTTCAACCTGCGGACAATTTGAGACGAGGGTGAGAGACACGCAGAAATAATCTCTCATTATAAATTTATTTTCTGTTACATTTGGATATGTACACATACACATGGCTGGAATGCCTTTTTACTGGGTACATGTCGAGAACGGGTGTTCGATAGTCTCCATTTCAAGAAGTTTCAACTACAAATACGTACTTGACAAGACATTAAATTCTTATACGTATAGCTTTTATAAAGCGTATGCCTTACCTATTACCACGGAAATTACATTACTTTCTATGTACTTTATAAAAAGAATAAATAGCTATGCACTTTGACTTTTGTACAATTGTGTGTGTAATTCAATTAATTTTATATGTATATACAGGGTGTTTTTTCAAAGAGTACCCAAATTTTTTTACCATATTCTAGACATCAATAATGTTATGTACAAA
>DWNJ01001885.1:0-11277 GCA_018250275.1 Udranomia eurus
GACCCGCTGCTCGCGAAGCGCGGTCGCGTTTACGCAAGCGAGACAAAATGTCTCTCATTTTCATTTTCATTCACGATTCGCTCCCTTGCAAGAAATGATTGAAACGGATTTCTTAAGAAGGTCTTGTATTGTTGGCCTATCTCTTATAATGCATTTGTAAACTAACTACACATCTTATAGTAGTATATTAAATTTCTACGTAGATAGTCCCTCTAACTGCGCATAGACACTCACTACACAAAGTAAAGAAGTAGATATAATTATTTTTACGTGTAACCATTAGAATATTTTATCTTGTTATTTGGATTACATTTCTTATATTTTGATGAGCATTACACTTCAAGGTAGATGAATATGTTAAATGAGTATTAGACCTACTCATTTCACGTTTTAATTTCATGCCAGTACTAAGTGTTACTACATTTTACGATAACATTGTAACGATACTATACAGGTATTAAACACGGTAAAATATAACAATATAATTAATATATTTATGAGTTCTTTTACTAAATGTGCAAAAATACACTGACGACGGATAAATTGGTACCTTACAAATGTAGTGTTTTTGTACTTTAGACTTATTTTAAAAGATTACCCCACACGTATTATAAATATATTATATTTATGTGTTTAGAATTTACGTGAGCAATTTATAATCAACGCGTACTCGCGATGATATTTTAACAAATATTTTTTATTTCTAACAACACAACTAATTTATAAAATATAGGCAATGGAAACAATAAATTAATCAATGTAAATATTTCTATTAGCACGATTCATTCTACACGGTTTTCTAATATGTGGATTAAACATGTTTAAAATAATAATATGTAACGATACTTAACATTACAATATCAATTATAATATCTCTTAAACTATTTCTCATTAATTGCTATAAACTATTAATATTTTAACACGTAAATATTTACACTTATATCCACTATATTTCTCGTTAATATATATTTTTCTTCGTCTTTGAGCCTAACGTATAATTGGGTGATACGCCGAGTGACATTTTAGAGGAAACGAGTAAGATCATAGTTAGAAACGCAGGTTCATGTTTCGATAACGCTTTAAGAACGTTATATAGCCTTTTTACGTTATACTCGAATACCATTTTTGTAGTGTATCTGAAAACTGATTTTTACTTTAAGGACATTGAAATATTATCACAATATAAATTACGTCTAACATATCACTCGGGTAAACGAATATATAGGACTTTGTAAGTGCATATAGTGCATTTAGTAGTATAATTATTCCTAATTCAAACAACTATCACTTAAATGGAATGACGTTACCGACTCTATAAAATTTGAAAAGAATTAACAGAATACAGATCTGACCGAATTGCACTTATAAATAAAACATACTATCTAAATAATTCTTTGTTGTTAAAATCACACTTGTCTATAATTTGGCTTTGTATTTAATTAATTAATTTAATATAATTATAATAATCTATAATTACGTAACGAACTTATTTGGGTAACTAAGAATAACTAACGTTTGCTTGGAACAAAAGGAATGTTACAGTACATGAGACCGATCAAGGGTGGGATTTTGGAGAAGCCAATATGGCTCTTGGATTATTTAGTCCCAAGGAACTGTATAAATCTGATTTAATTATGCTTCAACTTAAATGTGTATTTAAGATTTCCTGTCGACATATTGTTACTTGATTGCGGATGGGACATGAGGAATTTTGATTGGGTAATTGTTTTCGAATTGCTAGCAGATTTGTATTTCCGAAAAGTTTCTGCTAAGACGTACGTCTTCTTTCTGTGACTATATATTGCTTTAAATTTTTGTTTCAAAGCCATTTTGTCAATAAATTTGCTTTTTTCAAGGAATACCCATGGCTGCCATTTTCTCCCCGTTAAGTCGGGGTTAAACGATTCTTTTTTTTGGGTACTTGCATAATGAGCTCCATTTTCGTTCTTCTTTATTATAACTTTCGGTATAGATTGTTTAGGTTTCCTATTCTTTTCTTTATGCATTTTAAATTGAATTTCGTCAATGCTCTTAAGAACATCCTCAAACTTAGGCTTAGGCTTAGTATTCTTTGGATTCTCTTGGGGTAATTTATGGTAGTGCTTACTAGTAATTTCTATCTTTGGCTTAATAGTTTCTTTGGATTTTTTTAATTGTTTTAATTTGTACAGGCTCTGTTTTGGTAAATGAATTTTGACTTTAAGATCACGTATAGTCTCCCTCAAAGGTGGAATATATTTTTGAGCTGCTTTTGTTAATAATGGTCTAGTCGTGGGCAAACAATAGTTTGAATTTTTAAAGTTCTGAGAGTATGTTTTATTAAAACTAGCGCCCATTTCATTAATTTCGGATATTTTAGTACCCTTGTAGGTTTTAATTTTAAGAAGTATTCCTGAGCCTTTCTCTTCTTGTGTAGTAGAAGATACTTCGGGCGAGCTGGATATAGCGTAATGTAATTTCTCCTCTTTTCTATAAGTAACATCAAAAGTCGATTCACAGGAATGTACGGAATTATCATTGTTTTCTTTTAGTTTTATTTGATTGGACACTGCTGTTTGAACGACATTGGGAAATCCTTCAGTAGAATATGTTTCATTATCTTCGTGTATTGGAAATACATTATTTCCATGAGTTGTGCTCTCTGATATTAATGAAGATTTATCAGACAATATGTTGATTGGAGCTGAATAAGCCTCGAGATTATTAGATTCTGCAAGCATGTTTTCTAGAGACTCGTTGTCGTAATATTTATTGAATTCATCTATATGAGAATCTCTATCGATTAAAGTTTTGTTTACATCCATTTGTGGTGTTCTATATAATTTTTCTACTAGTTGGGCATCATAATCACACATCTGATTCCCATAAATATACTTTACTTTATTAGTATGTTCATTTTCGTTTACATTGTATAAAAAATCAACACTGTCACCCTCGTCTTCACATGATTCAGAGTCTTTTGGAGATGATCGAGCGGTAATAACAATGTCTTCAGCAATGTCATCGTTAAATACTGTTTCTATACATGCTACGTCTTCGACCCAAGGTTCTTCCATAGATTTTTCATCGACATTCTGGTAAACTAAATCATTATTATATTGACATTGATCAGTTTCTTCGTATGAAATAATCTCAGTCAATTCAGAATTAACAGTTTCCGTACAAATTGTTGTTAGGCAATCGCCTGGTATTTCCGTGTAACAAATTTTTTGACAATCTTCGTTTTCATCCGTTAACACACAATCATTGTCAATAAGAATGCAAAACGAAACGTTGTCATCGTTGTACATAGTAGATATAGAGTTTCGGCGGTTACTTTGAAAAAAATTAGTAAAATTTTCAGCAATCACCTGTGAATCTACTAATATTTCAGAATTATCAACTTTTGTACGTTTATTGACATGCATTAGAATATTCTCATCAGTTTCTTTGAGAGAATAAGCACCAGCACTGTATTCCAAGACTGCAGATTCTGATAATGATCTTTTAAGCCTCCTGCTATGTCTATTAGAAAATTGTTTCGCTGGTGTGTGTTCAGCTAAATATTTTTCTTTAAGACAATCGCCTAAATTAACGTTAATATGTATGTTATTCCCTAAAATAGAATTAACTTCATCATTCTGCTTTGCAGTAACTTCTATTACAGATTGTGTTAAATTATTAATACTATCTTTAATATCCTGCGGAATTATTAAGTTTTGGTCCAAGTTATCTACATGAAGATCAGTGTTACTGATTAGACTATCAGACTCGTTTTCTTTACTTCCTGGTTCATTTGATGCTGACCTTGCTTTTAAATGATCATTTTCTTTACCTATACATTCGTCAATATTTTGAGAGCCCTTTTCACAGTTGTTTTCTTTTATATTGGGTTCAATTATTGAGGTGTCTCCATTTTTATCTATATAACAACTATTATTCGATTTTAATATATTATCCTTCTTTTTTAAATCATTACTTGAAATACAAAATCCTTCGTGATGTGTCAATAACTTTTGAATCCAAGGAGAAAACATTTCCTTTTTTAAAGGCGCCTTGTCTTTGATTACATACAATTTTGACTGATCGATAGTTAAGCTAGTTGATATTCCTGAACCACGTGTATTTTGATGAGAGTTAATGTTATTCTCTTCCATTGCATCATTATTCATTAAAGTATCATCTGTAGTTGGATTGTTTATTGTTAAGTTACATGATAATTCTGATCCAGATGTATTTTTATGCGAGTCAATGACGGTATTCTCTTTCGTTGCTTCGTTATCATAATTATTCATTAATGTATTATCTGTAGTTGGATTGTTTATTGTTAAGTTATATGACAATTCCGATCCAGGTGTATTTTGATGAGAGTCAAAGACGGTATTCTCTTTCGTTGCTTCGTTATCATAATTATTTATTAAAGTATTATCTGTAATTGGATTGTTTATTGTTAAATTATGTGACAATTCCGATCCAGGTGTAGTTTGATGTGAGTCAATGACGGTATTAACTTTCAGTGCTTCGTTATCATCATTATTTATTAAAGTATCATCTTTAGTTGGATTATTTATTGTTAAACAATTTGATAACTCTGATCCGATATTATCATTATGGTCTAGGGTGATCACTTCCGAACAAATTACATTCATTAAATCAAAATCGCTACTACCAGATGTGAGTTTCAAATCATCATTATTCTTACTTGGTTTATTGCAATATTCTTTGATTTTTCCTTCATGGTCGTTTAAATGGTTACTGCAAAGCTCTTCCACGATATTGACATTTTCTTTCTCGTTATTGTTTTCTGTAATATCATTCATAGGCACGTTTACAAATTCCTTAATGACATTGTGTTCACAGTAAGATGTGTTATTCAACTTTATACCAAGTTCACTGTGTAAACCTATGGAACATTTATTCTCTTCTACATCTTCCTTTTCTAGAAAATTTATTGGGTTTTTAATACTTTCTATATGAACTGTTGGTTCTGTTTCAAAATGTTTCCCATTTCTATCCAAGCTATTTAAATTTGTATTTCCCAGTATGTCACTTGAAGCAACATATTGAACACTAAAATTATCAGTAACGGTTTCTGTATTTTTTCCTTCTTCTAAGTTGATTTTATCTTCGTTATGTGTGGCATTCATGCAGTTTGGATCTAGTAGGACTTCTACTAAATCATGTATGGATTCAGGTTCCGAAACTGTTAGACTATTTTGATTCACTAGGAGACAACTGTTCACGGAGTCTTCAGTATATTTTTTCTCATATACTTTCTCTTGGTCTTTGTTATTAAAGTCATCGACTTTTTGGTTATGAAGTGGGTCACCTGAGACCCCATCTTCAGCTTCAAATTCATTTTTCATAGTTTCTGTTTTTTCTTCTTGTTCAAGACTCAAATTATCTCTAAGTGTAGTATTCACGCAGTTACCACTTAATTTGTCTTCTTTTACTAAATCATGTTTGAAATTTGATATCGAGGTTAATTCTTCCGGATCCTCCGCAATACAATTATTTAATACTGCATTTTCAATATCATTAGTAATATTCAAATTGTTTAGGATTATGTCACCGTTACTTGACGATTTTGTATTCCTTGATGCATTTTCATCTTCAAAACATAAAATATTTGAATTGTTTTCATGTATAATTTCTTCAGATAGTATTGCTGTTACTGGTGTTGCATCCGCTTCTGTGTCGATAGACTTGGCATTTACTATTTGATGAGCGTTCAGATGGCTGTCAACATTAATTGACTTACAATGTTCGTTTTGATTGGGTATATCAATACTTATTTCCTTATGTAAATATTCTTTATCCACAATATTATTAATTGAATCAACTACATCAGTGCATGCAAATTCATCTGAGGTAGAAGAATTTTGTTTTATAATAGAAATTTCATCAGAAGCGCAACTCATCTGGATTTCCACAACTGTATTTATATTACTAACAATGTTAATTTTTTCGCTCTCATCTGTAGCAATATTATTTTGCAAAGTACCCCTACATATCTTGTCAATGCAAGTGTTATGTTCATCATCACTCTTATTTATACTAAAATCGATAGCAGTTTCGCATGTTTCTATAGAAGTGTAATTCTCAGATCTTTTTGCTTCATTATAGCTTTGATCAGAATAGTCTATAGGAGAGTCGGATTCTATATTTAACTTATTACAGTTTAATGAATTGTCACTGACAGGTTTATTATTAACCAAAGGTACATGTTTCAAATATTCCTCCTGATCGAAATTTTTGTCTGGATTTTTGATAATTACACTATTAGTTCTATGTAGTGCTTGTTGGCGAGGAATTAAGTTGAGACAGCTTTCATTAGCTTGGGTACTGCTTCTTTTATGCTTTCTGTATTTACTTAATTTGGAGCCCTCCTTCTCTGATTCAGAGCCTGAATTATGGTATTCGTTGACAAATGGATTATTGTGCAGTTTGTTTTTGTCCTTGTTTTTATCACCACAATTTTCTATATCCAACATAGGCAAATCTCGTATTAACGAGGGGTTAACTGATTCTATTCTATTCGCATTGATAAACTGTTGGTTAATTTCAGGAAAATCAATGTCATTATCCAATCTAGGTAAAGATGCAAGACATATTCCAGAGTTACTTTCCATATCATGTAAAGAGTAATTAGGTTTTAATGGGTCATTAATATTAGGGGAAGGAAACAGACTGTTAACCATCTTGCAACTCGGCACTTTAGGTGAATTTCTTGAAGAGATTTCATTTGTAGCTTCCATTTTGTGATGCATAGGTGATGTAGTTACAATTGGATTGATAACTTTTTCGATTAATCTTTCATTTAATACATTGTGCACTGGTGTGGCTACTTGGACATTCAAAATTTGTGGACTACAAGGCCTTATTTCAAAATTACAGCCCACTTCTTTATGAATAACTGATTGACTAATTTTTGCTTCAACATCTAAAGGTGAAATAGGACGAGGCTGAATTTCCGTTCCTTGTCGTGGAATATTATTTCTTATTGGAGCAAGTGAATCCTTTTGCTTTGGTTGCGGTGGGATTAAATTGAACTGATTATTTCTTGGTGATTCAACAAGCTTCTCATATTGGTTTAGCAATTCAATATTGTTGTAACCTTTAATATTTTCAGGCAATTTGGAGATTTTTTCTATGTGGTCATATTTACATAGCTCTTCATTGGGTACATTGACCAAACCAAGAACATAAAGCTGTTCTTGATTCTTAGTAGTTTCATAACAATCTTGAGAAATGGTGGAATCTTTTTGTAAAGTTTCCTTGTTGTTGTCATTACCTTCATCATCCCCTTCATTCCACATTTGTAAAAATTGTCTTACATTAATACCTTTCTTATCTTTTGAACCTGTGCTTGCTTCTAATTTTTGGGCTGATTTATTCATGTGAGGCATTGTTTCATATCTCAAATTATTCCTTTGGTACACATCACCGGACAATCTAGTAAATCCAGAATCAACACTTCTTACACTTACTGTAGATGACTGGCTAGCATAGCCACAATCTTCTTGAGCATTGCTTAAAGCCAGCATAGTATCATTACTTGTATTTGAATCAGGAGATATTGATATGGTTTGAGGTGAAAATTGAAAAGGTACTCTAGAGAATGGACTCATACTTGCTGAGTGTTCAATATTTCTACCATGTTCATATCCCTTCATGGGGCTATCTTTTCGGTACATGTGATGTGGAGGCAGTGAATGTATATTTATAGATGGATATGACGGATACAAAACATCATTTTTGATGGCTTGAGATCGGTTAATATCGTTGACATACATATTTTCTGAAGTAGGGTGATATTTACGGGCATTACTAGCATCAAAATACAATCTGTTTTGTACCATAGGTTTTGTGGAAGGATCTTGTGAGTATGGATATGGCCTAGTTTGCATGAAGTTCCCTGGGACTGGTCCATAAGTTGCAGGAATGTTTTGATTACAAAAAGGTGGATTGAAATTAATTTGTGGGTTAGAAGACCTTTGATATCTCTCCAAAGTGGGTGTAGGCATTTTCCTCTCCACATATTTCAGAGAAACAGGTGGATAGACTGGATATGCTTGTGGAGGCATTGATTTTTGTAAATCATACTTATGGGGTGGGTAAAGGGGGTGTGGATGAAATGCATTAGGATAATTAGCAATATAATCATACCTTGTTTGAGGATGTTGATGAGGTCTCTCCTTTGCTGTTGTATAAGGCTTGTATCTTAAATTTGCTTCATGATAAAAACGATCTTGGTATACTTGAGGCACATCTTCAAGGATATTTCTATGTGGTCTTATCATAGATACTGCACGGGGTGCAGGACAATTGGGATAGTCGGGATATTGATACATTTCAGGAGCACCATAAGGCCGTAAGGGTCTTAAATTAACACTGTTGCCTGACCAACCTTGAGGCATGGGTTGTGCATAGGCAGGATTAATATTAGGAACAAGTCCCTCAGTATTCTTTAAAAGTTTTGATTCATTGTTAATAGGACTAATAGTATAAGGCACATCACAATATTTCGCCTCAATGGGCATCAACTTTGAATTCTTAAGGCTTCTGTCTTCATTACTTTTCACAGATGCATAGGTTGGTGGGACCATGATACGCTGCATATTTTCTTGAAAAGTTTGTCTTGGTGATATGTTTCTTGGAGGTGGATAGTCTGTTTGTTTGTGAGGATACTCAGGTGGGTGCTGGTACATGTTTTCCGTGCAAGACCATGGTTCGATAGCGACTTTTTTTGGATATAAATCGTTCATCGAATTCGGCGGCACTACTCTATCGGGGCCAATAATCGCGCACGGCCGCGCGGCCGGCACATCCTTGGCCGATGGGTTTGATCCAATATCATGATATGGTTTACTGCCATTGGCTTGCAGCGCAGTAGCATTTTGGCCGTACTTTGTACTGCCATCGTTCGTGTGCGCGCCCAATGCAGTCTCTATCCTCAAATCCTTAGCGTCCATGGCCACACTCAGCAGGGCTCTCGGTGCATTGATCTTTGGACATTTTTTTTGGTTGTATTCAACACTTACATGCAGCTTTTTGATATTGAGACTTCACGAATAAATAACACCCATACTGAAATATAAACAAAATATCAAATATTTCAATGACAACTGTCAAAACATTGTGCCACATACACCATTTGCAATTTTAAATTCATGAAACGTGCACCAGAAACTGTAGGATGAATTGGTTGCTAACGTACCTTTTGAACTTTTTAATTTACTTAAAATATCAATAATATTTCCTAGGAGACACCGATTTATTACGTCCCTGCACTGTCGTCCATTTATGTGTGTGTATTGCCTGATAACAAAAAAATATCGATATTACCCTTACAAAATAATTACTTATTATTCATGAATATATTTTAAATATAATTTGCTACTCAATTTACAAGCAATCAATGAAATAAAACTCTCAACTATAAGATTAAGACATGATTTATAAAGTTATCTCACATATTTAGATATTCCTTACATTGCAATGTATAATAATGTAGGAAATCAAAAATAATAATTATGCTCTAAATTAAGAAGTAAAGTAACTCCAATTTACAGGGATATTTTGTAAAGTATTTATTTAGATACGTAAATTTGTAAATCTATCATTTACTCATAAACGAAAATATACTAATCATAAGTAAAGTCACAGATGTCACAGTCAGACTTGAGACTCACATTCTTGTGTCAAATTTGACGTTAACAAAACGAACTTTCATTTGCTTACGGTTAAAAAAATTAAAATTATTCAGTACATTTCACTTTAACAATGAAAATAATGAAATATATATCCGTTACGCTTATGTTATCAGTAGTTTTTGCTTTATATGTCATTAATACGATATGGACCCTGACTGAAATATTTATACCCCCGGAATGCAATCGTGGCGAACGATGTTTTTCATCCTATTTAGCTTCAAATCCCGTGCAGCACCTAGTTCTTTA
The DNA here is from genome assembly GCA_018250275.1 of Udranomia eurus. Lineage (NCBI taxonomy): Eukaryota > Metazoa > Arthropoda > Insecta > Lepidoptera > Hesperiidae > Udranomia > Udranomia eurus. Next base: position 9,942 of record DWNJ01001885.1, read on the forward strand.
CACTTCAGTGAAGGAGCAGCCCTATCAGAATGGAATATCTGGGGGCTCGGTTAATAAAGTGCATACTTCCGTAAAATTTGACTATCGGAACCCTGCGGCCATGTAAGTCTCCTATGTACTACTTATTTATCTTATATCACACTAACTATTTTTATTTGTATATTGCTACTACTAGTACTATGTAATATTTTAAAATATATTGCTACTACTAGTATTATGTAATATTTTAAAATAATTAATAATAATTATTTTTATGAACACAACTTGTATTTTACACAGAACTGTGACGTTGAAAGTCCCTCGTAAAACACGAAACAATGGAACACTATATATGCACGCAGTTTTACTCGACGAGAGGCGCCTTTACGACAACTTTGAGGACATATTTCGTTTAGAAGCCGTACACACTCTTCCATTAGTTACCTATATGGAACCCCAAGCAGCCACCTTCAATCTTCTGCAATCATCACAGGTATTAAAGTTTTACCATATACCATTGACCATCACTACATAGTATAAAACAAAGTCTAGGCTGATAATCATCGCATGGGTGAAACTGCAGCAGGTCGCTAATATAGCATAAAATCAAATAATTATGTTAAACAATTTCACCAATTACTACATTTATTAATTTAAAATTTTCAAAGCTTATACTTATTAATACTTGATAATGATTTAATACATAACTAATAACACTTAATATACTTATAGTATGTAGTTACATTGTCGCAGAAAATCTTGATTTTTTAATGTGTAAAATTTCTATGAATTGAACAATATTCACAAGTAAAAATATTTGTAATTAATTTAGTTAATAGTTTATTGTAATTTACCATTAAGTTATGGTCCAGCCTACAAATATGTGAGATACGCTTAGTGGTTATCTGAATGAGTTGTGGGGGTTTTCCTTGGATTGTTGTCAATACATTGTCCTATAGTGGATTTGTAAATCTCAATGGATTTATGAATACACCTAGAGAATATATAACTAGATGAGTAATTGGCACCATGTGCCTGCATGTGTGGTCCTTAATAGCATCACCTAGAGCCCTAGATTGTATCACTTAAGTCCTTAAGTCCTGGTAGACTTAAGAATTAAATGAAAAGTGTATTTGTTGTATCTCAAAAAAAAACCGTGGCTGTATTTAAGTAAAACTTAGATTAGTATAAACATAGCTAGCTATAAACCACTTAAAGAACTGCATGTAATGAAATTTAATTTAAAAGATACTTGTTTGTGTTTTTTAGAACCTCTGATGTTTTAAAATTATTCAGATTTTCGTGCCGCTTCTACTCATAATCCATAATTACTCGAATTTTTAACCTATCCATGATG
>DWNJ01001886.1:0-11277 GCA_018250275.1 Udranomia eurus
TTTACTTTTGATTTATTATTTAAATTTATAAGTGAGTATTTATGTTGAATTTTCAAGGTAACAAGGTAATCTTTAACTTCCTTTAATAATTGTAACACGATAGCAGAGCCTTCCCTTAATTCTCTCTGTTTTTAATAGCTTTTCACTTTCAAAAGTATCGAATCCATTCTTCCTTCTAATTCCAAAATAACACTCTTTTGTTCATTGCGACCCAGTTTGTGGTAAACTCTACTCGATGCCGGAAATACATATTTGTATATTTGTCATGTTTAATCTACAAGACCAATGAGCATGGTTAAATTCTTATTATAGTTATTAAATGCATACCCAAGGATTTAGCCCAAAATCTGACCAGAAAGTGTAGTTTGTAAATAGTTGATACTTAAAATCATTTGTCATGTAAGGTCAACTGCATCTTGATATGTTATTATTCTAAACTAACTGACTCGTCCCACAATTTTCTTATTTATGAATCGATTTTAATGAAACAAACAATAAATATTAAGTGAAGCTTACCACAATACATAAGTACAATTGCATTCAAATCGGATCAGCCGTTTTTGAGATAAGCGTTCACAAACGTACAGATAAACAGACACCGACAAACACACAGAAACCACTCACAGATTTATTATATGTATATAGATTATTCTCCTTGGTGTCTCATTGACTGGGTTTCTTCATTAGTACGTCATATAAAATATTAGCGGCAGTCCTCTATTTCTACAGGAGGAGTCTTTAGTGTTGGTGCATGCATGGGCGTGCCATGCAAGGCAGTAAAATTTGCGAAAATGCGATTACGTTTTCATCTTTCTTTATTATTAACTAAATTACTTCTCCATTTTATTTTTAAAAGTTCTACTTGCAACTTAATTTTTAATCAGTGTAACCATAAAATATTTTTAAAATGAATAAGATTAGTCGTCTTGTTATATTACGATATTATGAAAGGTTCTAGAATGTTGATCAAAATCAACCATGAATCTCACAATTACGATCGCGGCCCGCCGAGCAATAGATTGTAGCGACAAAACGCGCACTCCGTAAAAAAGGGGAACGGTCGAAGAATAAAACCGCCGCCAATACCGAGGCGCGCAACAATAATAATTTGCATGTGAAGAAATCGCCTCTTTCCAGCGAATTTATTCTCTTCCCGGGGAAAAACTGGCGAGTTTACGCCTCCAGCGTCGCGTTTTATTGCAAACGCGAAAAGGATTCGCGGGGCGAAGTGTGTGGAGTTACGCCTGTCCGCATTTTTATTGTTATGAATCTTATTATTGTTGAGTCGGCATTGCGTTTATTAAATAATGTTTTAAAGCTGGCATATTTTTTGCTGAGGTTCTTGTAAAACACCGTTTACTAATTCGTTCAAATTTTATTTTTCTTTAGCAATTGTTATTGTTGCGGGAACAACGGTAAGTTTCTCCCGGAGCGTCGGTTTTATTGCAAATATGGGAAGGATGTGCGGAGCGAAGTGTGAGGTATGTGGAGCGCTGCCCGTATTTTTATTTTAAGCTTTACTTTAAAAGCTAGCTAATATTAACTAAGTTTCATTATTTGATGTCACGGTGCTTATATTTTTACTATTTTCTCAAATCTCAATTGCAATTTAACAGTTAAAATGATAGAAATATTGCGATTTGTCTTAAAAAATCGCAAACATTGACTAAAACCGTTGTAGAACTGTAAACAAATAAGACTAAGTATGCATATTATACACATCAAAAGATTATTCTGATATAGCATTTCTCAGCACAAAATTCTTATAATTAGCATTTCATTAACATCGGAGGTTTATAATGACGAAAGTCCGTATTATCATTACGTTCGTTGTCGAGATTAAATCCACAGCCTTGATTGCATCGGCTCTTCCAATTAAACTTGCGACGAAACCTGTACATTTAAATTAACTGAGTCTCCTCTTGCCAACTTACTAACTTTCTTGCTTGCTGTTGCTTTAATACGAAAGCGGATTATTTAATAAGATTTCTTGCAGTTTTACGACGACCCACAAATACTAGCAAAATCGTTTCAGCTATTATAAGGTAAGCAGAAACTTCTCAAGAAATTACCTGTAATATGCTCTCCTTTTACGTCGCTTCTTTTACTAATAAAATTGAGCTTACTTACATAAAATATTTCATTTACTATCTACTCTATCTACTCGCTTCTTTGCTATAACACTAAAATAACCTTTTATGAGATCGAAACCCTACACGTTTCTTCCCTTAAAAATGATGCGTGCATTATAATAGAAGCCGAACACATCACCTCAGCGGAAACAACCTCCGCTATTCAGATGGATGTCCCGGTAGTCGGAAGTTGCTAAACGCGGCGCTTCCGGCGGACAATGACCTGTTCAGCGCGTTGCCGAAACTTTTGACATTGTGGCCGTTGATAATCTATAGGATTTTGCAAATCTAGATAATTACAAATAGCGACATATGTACAGTAGTATTTTTTATTCATTTAAAGCAAAATCCGAATCTTGCAATGCGTGGCATTTGCTTAAACTTTTGAAATTGTGGTCTGTGACAATCTATAATATCACCATCAAATAACGTAAACAGTAATATTTACTTCTTTATCATATTTTTTTTATTATTTAAAATATGTTTCTAATCGAAGGTGAAAAAAGACCCGTAATGGTCTTTACGAAACTGTCTAGTACGAGTTTCCCCAGTTCGTTTCAAATGTCGTTGAACTAATATAGGTAGAGTGGAAAAATGCAAAATGCAAGTAATTTTGTGCTAAAGTTCAGGAAGTTTTCATTTCAATTCGGAGTAGGATCGCGATCTACGGAGGACCTTAGGAAGAGTTCAGCCCTGTTTGAGATTAGTTGTCCACAATGACTCACTTGCTTATTCGAGACTACTTACTTATAAAACAAGATTTCTTTACTGAGTGAACATCGAACATAAAAAAATGTTGAACACGAAGAACATCCACAAATACGAGAGTTTTGGAAATCCTATCCCTAAGATAAATACCGGATAAAAGTTTGTGTATGAGGTTTGTGTTAATCATAAAATATTGTTGAAAATTGGGATTAAAGTTTGTAAAAGAGTTCTATCTTATTGTATGGGATTTTCTATTATAAAAGCAAAGCCGTGAATTGATGACCTTGGTCAAAAAACTTGATTAAAAAAACTAGAAACATGTAACTGAAATATCGTGTAGATAACGAGCCGCGCAGAATCGACTCGCAACGCCGGCGCGAACATCCCGAATTATCGTAAACTGCCCAATATACCCTACGTGACCACTTACACAACACCGCTCAAACTAAAACAAACTCTACTGCCTTGTAATAGAGCTCATCACATCTAAAATATCAACTGCAACAGTTTAGCATCGAAAGGCAAACGTTACTTTAACTTCGATTGAAAATAAAATCTACGGCTTTATAATAGAGTTCAATTTCAAGAATGTAGTAGTAATATCTATCTAAATACATACAACATAACAAAAATACGTCCAAAAATGAACTTTATACCATCGCGATAGAGCGCAAGTGTTTCAAATTTAGCTTGATCGTTGTAACTATCGGAATTATTTGTTGAATTTATCGAGCCCAACGATACGTTATAGAGTCATTACATATAGTGGCTAACAATTTAGTTGAAACGCGTATATTATATGATAAAAAAAATCAGAACGAATACCAGTTCATATGTACGAGTATCTTGTTTTCGCAGTGTTTCCCTTCATCGGTGTTTTCGGGTGGTTTAGTGGTAAAGGTGGTAATCTATCTACACTTGGAAGCGCACCATTCCTTCATCTTCAGATGAAGCATCGATGTTTGACTACACGTACTACTTATTAAAGAATCTACTACACTTTGTAGAGCAGAAAAAATATCATTTATGTAAGCGTGGTTTGATGTACCTTAGATGTACCTCCATGAAACGTTTCATGTTAGCCCTCTGGCGAAGCAAAGCTTAAATGTCAAACGTCATGTCACGTCCTGTCGTATCGGGGTTGGCATTTTTGAAGTACCGGCATGATATGTCGCGAGCGAAATGCGTCGCAATTTAAGTCTGTATGAAATTTAAGATTGGCGGTCACAGGGTATTTGAGATAGGCACTTTGGGCGCAATACATGGCGAAGGAGTTGATTTAGTGAGGCAAATGATAATGTGAAGCCATGCGATATACTCGTATTAGAAGATTATACATGTATTCATGTGTCTATTGATTACATATAATAGTTTCAATGACAATGTTAAGTATTGTTCCTTCCAATTCTAAAATATATACAACACATGGATAATACGTGTGGATTTTACTTTTTAAAAAATACACTGATCTCTTTTAGCTATGTTTCTTTTTTACCTATTAAAAATACTGCGTCCTCAGTTTAAATAACTCGCTTATGTATGAGATGGAAAATGCAACCAACTCACTCATATAAATGGATTTATGTCGAAATAAACGCGCGCGAATTGTTATTTCTCTCCGAATTGCTTCCAAATCGAATAACGGCTCTGGAATGGGGACGGTCAGATGTATAAAACATCGGAATAGGTAAGCATTTTATTATCATGCTTTATAGTTACATCGGTTTTAAAGAGACAAAATATTAATATTGAGTTTGAAAACAAAATTCGTGTTCAATTTTCAGCCTTGATTACGGTCGGATTATTGTAATCTGTATTCAATTTCGTGAGCCTTTTAGTTGTTTATAAATGCGGCCTGAGACGCTAGTAACCTTAGTGTCCTGCCATTTACTCGTTAAAATTCCTTACGTCACACGTAACCAGCCGTCCTCAAGAATTGTAAAGCATCTATATAATGCGATTTAATGAACTAGTTAACACTTGGATGCTATATTTTTCCTAATGAATGCATCGGTGCGTTCTCGCGCTCTTCAAACTTCAAGTTCCGTTTGACTTATAAATATGAAACATTTAAAATTAAATGCCGTATAGCATTTACATATTAATTTTAATTGATATGTTGACAAGCTGATATTATCGCGGGACCGTGAAATTCATTCATTACACTCACCCTTCGGGAGGCGATATATGTTGAGTGAATATTTATAATGTTAATTATCATAACGGCTGGTAAAAACTGCTATTTAATTTTACAATTATGCGCTGCTGCATTTTGATCGCCAATTATTTTCGATCAGAAATAGCTCATTATTCATGTCTCATAAACTATATTTTTGTTCAGAATAAATTTAACTATCATGTTTGTAATATTTGTTAATTTGTAATAACTTTTAAATTCAAACTTGCATGAGCACTTCATGATGTCATCATTATGATGATATCTGGTCAATGCTGCCCATAAATATCTGTTACCAACTGAGAGAGCCGCATTGCTCCTACCTCTGTAAGGCGGGCTCTTTATTTATAACGAAATTGGCAAAGAACATTTGCATGCTGATATTTTGAAGCAGTTGTATGGATAATGACCACGACAAAATGGCCGCGACGAGAAATCACAAAAAAGGGAAGTTTCTATGGGAGATATTGTTGATTGATAATAGAAAATAACTATCAAACTTTAGTCCCGTTCACCCTTTGGTTTCCGATATGGTCTATTCATCTCAAATAGCTTCGTACTAAAAATAGTGAAGTTCAAACTTTATAAAATATTTTTGCGAATTTATACGTCCGCTGTCAAAGAAAAACCCAATTTTGTAAAATTGTTTTATACAAACTACGCCTGTTCTGACTCTGTAAAAATATTATTACCATTTTGTAAACCTTTGTGTCACGCAATGATGGATATTAGATTATTTGATTATTCTGGGTTTTAGACAGATGTGTCTGTCATACAAGTATAACGGAGCACATTAAAGCATCTGTCTCCATCCTCTGACATACATAGACGCAGTAACTACGCATGCGACATATTTTAGTACTAGCTGACCCGGCGCATTTCGTACCGCCTCCCACAACATTTTTATATATGAACCGATTTTAATGAAACAAGCACTAAATATTAAGTGAAGCTTACAACAATACGTCAGTGAAAACCGCATTCAAATCGTATTAGCGGTTTCTGAGATTAGCGTTCACAAATGCACAGACAAACAGACTAAACGACAAACAGACAAAAATTCTAAAAGTACTACTTTTAGGATCTAATCTTTAATTAAGGCCCTTAAAAATGTCTTTTTTTACTTTCTTAGATATCTTCTATGTACAGACATCAATCACTTACAGATTATGTATATGTATTGATATGGTTGGAGCGTCATCGATAAATTGAAGTAATGACTTAAGACCACCTAATGAACATTATCCTTATAACATACGATTTTTTTATCGAATAAACAAATTTATTTCGTCAATACCTACTGTATCGGTGCGGTCTTTCAATATTAGTCCCGGGTCCACTGTCCCGCCTTTCCTTGCTTTATAAAAGCTGTATTGTACTGACGACACTTAATTAAAATATATCTTTGAGAATCAGCGCATATTCCATCAATTCAACATAGAACTACTTCGAGACCATTGAGAGTTTGAGCATAGATAATGATCGCATCTTTGCAATTTGAAGGTGTTAGAACCTTTTACGTCTAGACTTCGGAGGCACCACACCTGCCTTATAACAGCAGTGTTCTTGCTGCTGTGTTCTGGTTTGAAGGGTGTGGTCAGGGAAACATACTTAACCGAGGCGTTCAAACTTAGTCCTCAGGGGTAGCAACGCATTTGTGGTCGACCTAAGAACGAACTTCGATCCTGTCCTGCGTTGATTACAGATGTCCATGGGCGGCAGTGACCACTTACCATCAGGTGGATTGCACGCTCGTTTCCTACCTCCCAGTTATAAAAAAGAGCAAACAATAAAATCTCTGAAGCGAAACACTAAAATGTTTTCAAGCAAGGTTTTTTTAACCAAATCCGTGCCCAGGCTTTGTAGGTGAGCTCTTCTCCAATATTAGTTCAAGTATTTCTTGCTGCACGCTCCGTGCAGTCGGGGCCGGCGGTCCGGCTCAGGGCCAACGACGGGTGAAATTACGACGGACGAAAAAACGCCCCGAACGGCTGGGGCAATTTGTCTTAAGTGGGTAAAACAGTGAAATATCTGGCAAGTTCCGGAGCGCATTAAAGTTTGGACCCTTTCGATGCGGTGCGCAGGGTTGTCGATTGTCATTTATTCGTCTCGTTTGAAAACACCTGTTTTTAAATAACTGATGTTATTTTAGGTGGTCTTATGTGGATTTTTTTTAGTTATTGCACTGTTGGGAGAATAACTTGAAGACGGAGCTTAAGAAGAGTTCTTACGTACGTTAGGTGGTGATACTGAGTTTGCATTTAAATATACTAGTTGCTTCCAGAGCAAAAACCTGCAGTAAGTACCTATTATTCGACAAGTTCGGTTTAATCACCATCTATTTTTTTTTCAAAAGTGAAAAAATTACTCTATCAATTTATAGCATTAAGAAATTTAAATAAATGCCGGACTGGACTGCTCATTGTCTCCTGTATATCTTTTTATCCGAAATATCGTATCGTCAGTGAAACATCAGCCTATACTATATTCAAATCTTAATAAATATTGTTTCGCCATTATTCACCCAGATATTGTAATTAAATTTAATTACAATATCTGGTAATTTAATCATATTATAACACCTACGTGACAACCCTATGAGCTGGCCGGCAGTAGTTTCTCGCGACTTCGCCGAGGTGTCGACGCGACCCGGTTTTTTAATTAATTCGTTAAGTTTCATCCGGACTTGTGCTGCTAATTATATAAATACCAACCGAGTTTATTATGTAATTCTCAGAAAATAAAAAAATAAATGTAGTATTTAATGAAAAAATGAGACAATATTCTAAACGTGAAATAATTTATAAGAACTTCTTACATTTATAACATATAACGTCTTACACGTGATAGGTGATACGTTATATAGTTTAAAACCCAAGACACTAAAATGAGTGATTTAAACTCAAGCGTTATTATATTCCAATTGGGAGGTATAGCATATTGCAAGATTTTTTTATATATAAGACATGGCTCATCTTTATGATTTATGCTTCATGCTGCTCTAGAAGAAGTGTTTCTCAGCTATGTCATTGTTACAATTAAAACCCGCTTTTAATTAGAACGAGTTTTCCCTGAATAGAAAGAATATTAGTTAAAACGAGTTCTAACTAGGGAAAATGCGTTCTAACTAAAACGGGTTTTAACTGCGACATAGTAATCACTATCGTCCTTGGACACAAGTAACAGACCCCGAGGAATATATTTATAGGTGATACCCGTAAAAATAGCGTTCAACAGCAAAGATAATTGAGGCGGTAACGTCTCGCTGGTACGATTAATTTGTATCTTAATTGTCATTTTTATAAGAAGATACGAATATCCTGCCCTAACCTTTTTGTTCCCAATATTGTTGGCGGCAATGACCATTTAATGTCTAGTGTTCTGTGTGCCATTCCGTCGTAAAGTACCTTTGTCGTTAAATAAATGTATGTTGAAGGCAAAACACAAGTGAAATCAGAACAAGTAATCATTACAAAAGCATATATAGAAATCACACAATGATCTCGTTAGCGCAGAACCTTAAATGAATAAAAGGGGACATTGAAAAGCATTCATCTATTTTTGATTCGAACCACGTTGTTACATACGAATCAGATGAAAGACCCGTTTTGTTTGATGTCAAATACACATTATGATTTCGAATTATGTAACAGAATTAAATTGTTAACGATTTGAAAAAGATTTTTATACTCAATTCACGAGTACAAATAGAAAATGGCTTTGTGATACGCTTCGGTTTTCTGTACTTGAAATTGAAAATGGAAGCCATATCAGCTTGGAAATTATCGGTATAACAAAGTTAAACCTGTGTTTAAACGATATTTTAATTCAAACCAAATCGAATATTTCTTTATGCATAATCAACACTTTGTTCACAGTCACAAACCAAGCACAAATGCGAAAACTTATATACAATATATATAAGTTTTCTTATATATATTGTATATAAGTTTCTTTATATATATATATATATATATATATATGACATATAACAGCTAACGTTTCAAATGTTGTAATGTAAAACTAGTCACAACGCATTCATTCATGCCACAAATACATAAATTTAAAAATTATACAAATATTTATATTAGTATTTATATAACAATAAAGTAATATAAATGTTATTCAACTGTACGGTGTAACTTATACATACTTGAGGCGAGCCTTGTGTGGAATGTGTATATGCCAGCAAGTACTCGTATGTATTCCATGTGCACTTCCATGTTTCAGTAGGATTGGGAAGAGCAGTTTCCGTTTTCGGATATGGAGCCTATCATATTATGATGGTGGGATAACACTGGAAATACTGCACTACTGCACATTATTAAAGCCCTATGAGGAGTTATATATCTATAGCAACATTCCACTGTCGCATCAAATAAAATAATTTCAGCGTGAAAGATGGCAGTGTTGCAAGTGTTGTATACTAGTAGAGATCTTCCAGTTTAAAATACAGGTCCCTCCACTAAACAAGATTATTTTGATGTGTGAAAGCTTATTTATTATATACACTTGCAACAGAATTATGAACGTAATATTTTTATATAAAAAAATAAGTAGGCATTGTCTTGGCATGTCTTGGCACTTGGCATGTGCTTACCATTTTTAACAGATATTAAATACCAACGATGCAACGATTTATAAAAATTTATTCAGATAACAGATACCTGAACATTTAATTTATAGTTTTAACCAAAACGGTAGTTTTAGATATATTTTATTATCTATTTTACACTACAGAAAATTCCGAACGTAGCATAAAAATGCGGTATAAACGACCTTACAAATAAATTTGAATCTCGCCTAAACTCTGCGTTCTCTTAGCATGCATACGCAAGTTCTGCAAGTTTACGTCCAAGTTGCTCACAAGAAAGAGAAATCATATTTCATTACCGCCCGCAGCGCTCGGGCGGGGCGCTGGCAATTCTTGAGTATGAATTAATTACAATATACAAACGACTGTACCACAAGACGTGTCTGTCGCACCGTCGGTTAGAACATAACAATATGATTAGAATATGATTTAAATACAAAGTTACGGCTCTGTTAAGTGTGTCTCCTCGATCACACATTCATACTAGAATACGACAATAAAAACAATAAGCGACAATAGACCAATGGGTAGTGTGTCGGTCTTACGATACATTAGAGGTCGTGGGTTCAATCCTCACTCCCATTGCACTATTGACGTGAACCCATTCCTGACACAAGCCTTTGAGTTTATCTGGACTGGTTAACAAATTACTATTTATTTATTAAGAATTACCAAATTACTTATTATTAATTATTACCAATTACTGATTGCTAATATTAAAAATAACACTGATGTTATGGTGTGGCGATGGTGCCTCCGGAGAAGAACCAAGAAATATTCTACCACCATCACAAACATGTGCCTGCGGTACATAGTTGCGAAACAAGCCAAGCTGTCCCGAATAGTTGCAAACAAGCCGAGTCGTCCCAAAAATACGAGAATTTTGGTTAATTACCGTTACCGCGATTACCCATAGAGTGCAATTGTGGTGTCGAGTTGAGTAGCTCTCTTGCTCTGCGACCACGCTCAGATTGGTTGCCGCGTTTAGAACAGTGTTAGAATATATTTTTAGTTGTTTTAGAGTATCCCAAAAGATAATAATTTAAATGATAAATAGGTAATTTTATCATTTAAAGATTAATAAGAGTTCTTACGCTTCGATATAGTTACAAATTATGTGAATTGAATAGTAAGTACTTTTGTTTTAACTTAATTGGAAGAGTATATCCTTGACATTGCTGAATAAATTTTGTGAATATCTACTAAAAAAAGTTAAATATGTAATGCAGTTAGGTTAGAAAAAACTCAACTGAACTTTAAATGTTAACCTCTATGCAACAAAATTAAGTTTCTTGAATAACGCATGGGTATGATTATTTTTCATAAGATTCTATTATTTTATTATGCACAAAATAATACTTTTACACACTACTGAATTGTTTTTTTAGATTTAAGATCCCAATTTTTTGGATACAATGTTTTGTGCCCTTATGACCTCTTGAAATAGAAATTTAAATGATGTATGCATATATTTTGTCTGTACCATTTAAGTGTCCCTAAATATAGCATGAGACCCTAATGAAAAAACAATTTTTCAATTATGTACGCTCACCTGTACAGCGGTATACCAGCGTCGTCCCGGAACCAGAACACCATGTACACCTTGTCGTTGGCGGCGGTGCCCAGGTCGCAAGGGAACTGCGCCACCATGCCCTCGACCGCCTGCA
>DWNJ01001887.1:0-11275 GCA_018250275.1 Udranomia eurus
TTTAGTTAATTTTTCGCCTACTCAAATTCATACCGCTCAAGTTATTAAAACAGTATGTCATCATCAGTCGCAAAGTTGTTTTTTATTCGATCGTTTTATAATTCCCCTTAATTAAAGTTCACCTAATTTTGTATAAGCCCTATGAAATTAATTCATAAATTAAGTTAAATACCTGGTCAAACCGCATATTTTATTTGGTCGTCGAATTAATTTACAGGTTTTGGTACTGATTAAATATCTATCTAACAGTGATTTATGCAATACAATTGTTATTCGGGCTTGATTATGTATGATTCCTGAATTGTCTTCTTAAACCTTTAGCAAATGAGCGCGTAGATTCAATTAGCGACAAGAACGTCCTAAGTAAGAATTCCAATCTAAAACATTTCAATGTATTCTTATAAAAGTATACTTAACTTTTTTTTTTATTACTGAGAGGTTGCAAACGAGCATGCAGTACACCTGATGGTAAGTGGTCACTGCCGCCAATGGACATCTGTAATCGACCCAAGACAAATTTGAAGTTCTGTCTTACATCGACCACAAATGCGTGGCTACCTCTGAGGACTAAGTTGGAAAGCCTCGGTTAAGTATGTCTCCCTGACCACACCCTTCACACCAGAATACAGCAGCAAGAATACTGCTGTTATAAGGCAGAAATAGGAAAATCTTCCATGTACATACTTTAGACTATCTTAAGCTTTATTATGTGTATAGATATTTAAAAAAAAAACAATAAATATATATAATAACAAATCATAATCATAAGGTACAATGTTTTATTACAGTTTTAAATCTAACTTTTTGATTTTAATTTAATTGATCTTATAATTATAGGCAACCACATCATGCTTTTAGGTAAAGTTAATAAAATATTACAATTTTAAATTAATAAATTACATTACATTGCATCAATTTCGATTACATTAAATAACATACAGAAAAAAACAATTATATAAGAGCAACAAATTAATTAATACTTAAATTTATTTAATAATGCTTAAATTTATTTAAATTAACAACAAAGTAACGGGTAAAATTAAATTATCCACAAGAGTCATCAATTAATTATTATTAGTATTAGCTTACGTATTTTTTTTTAATTAGGTCAAGAAGTTAACACAATAATATACTATAGTAACACAATAATAATAATAAGAGGTTGACTGGCCGAGAATGCTTTTAGCATTAAGTCCGCCTTTGTTCCAATACTGTATGTATGGTGCATAAAGTGTAAATAAATAAATAAATAAATAATATTTTCGACAATGAAACGTTTCGAAATTCGCCTTCAATCCAACACATCGTTCAAACACGCACTGTATGTACCTACCTAATGTAAAATGTCAACAAGACCCGCTATGTTATCTTTCATCACAATTTCTTCAAACAACGGCCGAGGTTCAGAGTAGATGAGCCTACCTTTCTAATTAACGAGTGATTACGGATGATAATGTCATACGTCGTCGTTTCGTCATGTCGACGCCCACTGCAAGTAAAATAAACTAAAAACGTATGCACATCTACGCCTTAGGGTGACAACAGACGGTGCGTTTCGTGGCAGCAGACGGTTTCAACGCAATCGTTGTTAAATCTATATCTATATCTATCTTTACATATAATATAATAAATCTGTAAGTGATTGCTGATCGGTGCCTGTACAAAGACAATATCTAAGAGAAAACCATGTTAGGATTCTTTATTAAACAATAGAACACAAAAAAATATTTTTAGAATTTTTGTCTGTTTGTCTGTTTGTCAGTGCGTTTGTGCATGCTAATCTGAGCAACGGCTGATCCGATTTGAATGCGGTTTTCTCTGGTGTATTGTGGTAAGCTTTACTTAAAAGCCAGTTTCTAGTAATGTTGCAAGATATTGAGTTATTGCGTGCACAATTTAAAATTCTGTTTTCTACGGCACGTGTTTTTTATAATTTTACTATGTACCCAGTTGTAAATATACAAAGTATGGCACAAAACCACGAGTGTGCTATGTACGCATGTAAGTTATACTTCTATGGCGTGAAAAGATAAAAATCTTTCTAAAAATTGTATCCTTCGCGTTATCACTAATACTAGAAAAAAAGGTATTTAATAAATTGAAGGAAAGTTTTATTATAACGCATAATCTAGATAATCTGTATTTAAATATTATAAAAAAATATTTGTATCATAATTTTGCTCTGTTGGTAAACTTCTTTTGAAAAACTAAAATTTACTATATAATAACTAGCTAACTTCATGGTGTCGGTTTTTCGTAACGGCGTGCGCGCTTCGTAAAAAAATTAGGCTCATCATTTTCCCCTAACGCGCTAAAAGAACTAAAACTTCAAAAATAGTGCATTCGTTAAACAAGTGCAAGTACCTAAGAAGTCTTATAGTGTGCTTGGCGCTTTCAATCCATATCTAGTCCTTTGGTAATGAAAGTTTTTGCACAGCGTTTTAATGTCGTTTTTGTGGTTGTTCACCTAAACTGCTATTTAGTCGTCTATCGAGTGAATCTAAGTAATGAGTCACCATAACTTCGCATATGTAGTAAGTTACTATGTATCACATCTACGAAACTTGCTTATGTGGAATTTACGTGATTTTTATGCACATTAGTTGATTCATATCACACAACTGGGGTTTAAGTTGCATGTAAGAATTGTACTATACTTTTATTTACTACTAGCTGACCCGGCGCACTTCGTACCGCATCAGAATCATTTCTCTGCCCTTGTCCCCGTCTCCATCACAGTTGTCGAAGTTGTCCTATATGTTGTCGAAGACTAATAGCTATATAACAAAAAAAGTTTAATTAAAATCCGTCCAGTAGTTTTTTTTGCGCGAAAGCCGGACAACAGACAGACAGACAGACAACATTTTCAAAATGTTTTCTTGGCTTGTGTTACTTATATGAAGACCCTAAGCGTATCTTTGTAGTTTTTATTCAATGTTCAGAATTGAACTCTTCTATAGTTTTATTATATGTATAGATAAAAATAAAATTATTTCTAACTAGTTATGAAGCAATAAATTGTTCTAAGCCTATAAATTATGATATCCGCAAGGAGGGGAGCAAGAACTTCAGCCCTATTTGGCATAAAAATGTAGTTGGTGATAATAAACATTTAAGTAAATCGAATCGAGTATCGTCAACACGCAATGGAGCAGCATGGCGGAGTATTCTCCAGACCGATAATGCCCCGAAGTGGGACATAGACAAGGGTTGCGGTCTTATGAGCCAATTAAACTACGTTTATACCGATCATTAGAATAGACCATAAATCGATAACCTTTTTAATAAAACGTACCGTCAATGTCTATAATAATGAATGCTTAAATTTGCCTATAAATTTAGTATTCATAACTGCCAGCCTACGAGCCATCTGTGTTGTAACATGCTTGGGTTGAACCCACGACCTTTGTTTCCACACGGAGGCGAATTAGAAGACAGATATTAGGCTACAAATGTCAATATACTGGTTATTCTAGTATAAAGCGCAAAATAATGTTTTCAAAATTACTTTAGCGCAGATTAATCTTACGCTAGACGCTGCATCTGTTCAGCTGTAATCCGAGTTTGCGTAATCAGTCATTTAAACTTCGATGGATGATTCACAGCCGCCATGCGCCACGACCATCCCTTATCAAGTGGTAGAAAGGTCGTAAGTAAGAGTGATCTGTTATTATAATGATGTACCCAAAGCCCTTTCTGTGTTTAAAAGTTGTTGGTTATGTAATGCAATTTAATTTAACTTAATTCATCTTAATTCAAAGCAACCTCAGTATAATTCAATTACGTAAATTCGAATTAACATTAAGGTAACCCCGTATATTCATTTAATTTATTATTCATTGTAGTTGTATAATATTAGTATTGTAAAACATTGTTTTATAAATCAATCAACTATCTTAATATAAATGTCGTTTGCACCTGTAATTGAGGTGACTCGAGCCATCATTTTTGTATCACTGTATTCTTGGTTTATGTTTGTGTTTACTTTGTTAAAATTATAAATAAATCAGTTATGTGTAAAATAATTATATTTTCTTATTCTTTTTATGATTCTAATCCTGAAGCGTTAAGTGCGCTCGGTAAGCTAGTTAACACATAAATATTTATCAGTAGGTACATGACATAAGAATGTTCCGCTGTGAACATATCTCAGTGTCCGTCTGTCTGTGTACTTCTTTTAGAAGAGTTTATGGTAACATAAAACGAAATAACCTGTTCTATGGTAATTTGTAACAAGTGATGGTTACAAAGTAATTGTGGATATCATATCGTCTTAAAACATTAAGTGTTATTATATAAGATAGATAGATAGACTATTTATTGTTTGTACGAGTATATATAGAGATATATATATATATATAGAGCACAAACTATAAGTGATTTCTTCCGCATCATCCTGCATTACAGAAGCTACATTCTAAGTTAAAATACAGTTTGTAAATGACTGTAACGATTATATTCCATCCAACTAATGCGGAACATTGAATATGACACATTCATTCAGCGGTTTGGTGCGCGTAGGCTCGCCCGCGCGCCATTGTGGTGCGCAGGCGCCGACGCGTACGCTATTGTAATTATAATTATGATTACGCAGCTTGGAAATCAAATTTTATGCTTAGCTTAACACGATAACTAACAGCTTACATACTTAGGACATAATATTGACCACACGTAAACTATCGTATGTCCAAACAGGAGAGCCAAGCTAGAGAGTAAAGGTTTCAGTACCCGCGCGACTGCCTTGATTTTGTAGTTCTTCAAATAAACTCTATTAATCAATTTTGTCAAGTTTTTTTAGTAAGAACGCGTTTTCCATAGTTAAAACTAGTTTTAACCGATTTTCAATTTTGAGCATTACTTAATTATAGTTTTAACAAATGCATTTATTTAAAACTAGTTCTAACTAAGTAAAACGCCTTTTTAACTAAAAACGGGTTTTAACTGTAACATATAAACACTGTCTAAAGTGTAGATCATTTCATATTGCTTTCGCCGTTGAAGTTAAATATTAAAAACGGTACAGATATATACCTTCCAAAATAAAATAGCACAGAACGCAATTACTTACGGCTGTTCTCACAAGTTTAGTTATATTACGCTTTGTTGCTTTATGTTCGAAACAACTTTGAACAGTACAAATACTCGTAGCCGAGTACACTACACACATTTGAAACGTTTACTGCGAACTAGGCTT
Source organism: Udranomia eurus (assembly GCA_018250275.1). NCBI lineage: Eukaryota > Metazoa > Arthropoda > Insecta > Lepidoptera > Hesperiidae > Udranomia > Udranomia eurus. Next base: position 5,195 of record DWNJ01001887.1, read on the forward strand.
CGGAGGTAAAAGTTTTCTGCGCTTAAAATCTTTTCATGAGAGAAAGACAGTACGTTTTTTAACAGCTTGTTAGTTAAAGCGTATGTGGGCGTGTGAGTGAGTGAGTGAATGAGTGAGTGAGTGTATGTATGCATGTATGCGCGCATGGCTGAGTTAGTATTAACGTTAATGCTAGATATTTACTTTATTTTATTTAGTTACATTGGCCAAGATAGAATGGTTAGAAAACAGTAGACCGTTGGATTTAGAGATTGGTTCCTCAGTGTAGTAGTTTATGGTAGGAGGACAGTTCGACTGCGGGGCACCACCGCCACACCTATTTCTGCCTTGTAACAGCAGTGTATTTGCTGGTGTACTCTTGGACGTGTTGGTGTACATTTGGACTTAACCGTGGCGTTCCAACTCAGTCGTCAGGGATAGCAACGCTTCTGTGCTCAACCTAAAAAATAACTTTGATGCTGTCTTGGGTTGAGTACAGACGTCCATGGGTGAGCACTTACCATCAAGTGGTATGCATGCTTGTTTGCTACTACTAAAATCTATAAAAATATGTTTATTCAGACAAGGATAGAGTTCTGAGCGTAGACCTTACTGATACGTGAATGGTAGCTCGTTTTTCCTCAATAGTTATAGCTGCTAATAGTAATTTTGCCGTATTTTTACCAATTATTTTGTAGGTATATTTTAATACGATATAATGGGCGTACACACATATCATCGGGTATTATGAAAATTCATGCATGGAAGTATAGACAACTATTAGGCCAAATCTTTGTTGTAAATACAAAACCTGTTCGTATCCACATAAAATTTGTAGGAATATGCAAAAAACTTTGCCACATATGGTTTCGAACTACATACTATGGCCTCGGATACAGAATATATAATTTTATGTTTTACTGGTAGATATTTTGAATAAAGTGTCATATAATTTTAAATAATGCCTTGTGAATAAATTGGTTGTGACTACGAATACATTGGCGAGCGAAAGCGGCAAAAGTTTTTTATGTATGTATATGTTACAATATTACATTTATATATGTATAAATTTATTATTGTAGTTAAATTTTTTTACTGAACTATATGTCGTTTTGGACGTCATAAATTTTTTACAATAACGAAATAATTCTGCATGTAAATGTATAGTAATAACCGTTTTTTTTTCTTTTACAGGTAAAGGAGACTTCTGACTTCCGCTAAACTGTACGATCGTAAGTTTAAATGATAAATAATTTATATTTAAACAGAACAGTAATATAATAATATTCACCTTAGATCATATATTGTCTACTATAGTACATATTGTATTTATCGATAGCAGTCTATCAAAATTAAATATTCAAAACGGTTTACATGCATTTCTAATCGGTTTAAATTAATGAATTTTATAATCAATTATTTCTGTACAGCAAGAAAGTGTTACTATTTTTCATGTATCTTTTTATTTTTGTTATATACCAGAATTTGCGTAATTCGCGTCTGTAGCCCACATTCCGCTTCCGCATTGGCATCCGCTCTCGCGGCGCCTATGACCGTGCGATTACGCCGTTTACAAGCCCGTGTCATTGCGGCTTCGTTGGCCCCCACGCACGCGTAGGCGTGGACGTACCTTTGCTTTCCAATTTTAGACCACTCTTTGCTACACTGCTGTTTGACTAACGGCTTCCCGCGAGCTATGGAATATGGATACGGTACAGCGTTGATCATCAGAAGTAATTGGAAGACATTGATGTTGGAAAAGATTATTAATTCGAATAACTGTAAACCACTTATCATAATATAAATACGCGAAGTAAACACTTTATCAGGTTTGTACGACAATTACACGGACAGAGGAGTATAAAATTTGGCACAGTCGAAGGTTATACGGACAAGAAGTACAGAAAGTGAATATGTTATATAATAATACATTAGAAATACATAAGATTACATTAATTGTTACACATTCACGTACTATACTCGTATAGTGCTATATAGTATAGTGTAGAGCATACTGAATAAAAGAACCCGTAAATGTTATAAAACTTAACGCTTTCACTCTCATAGCCCCCACTAGGATTCCATGTCTCGTGGGTGCCATGGAAAACACACAAATATTAATATAAATGAATAAACTTAAAGTTTGAAGAAACTTAAACTCATTATCCAAATTTCTGCCCCGCTGGGAATCGAACCCAGGGCGACATAGTGACCATTGCTCCATACCGGTCGTCAAAAAACATAATAAACATTAAAATCGTTCAGTTTGGTTTGCTTACCCGCTTACGAGTGGAGTGGGGGAGCAGCACGCGCGAGCGAACAGCAGTTCGGCTCAGCGGTTGTTTAGTTGACAGACATTCAGATAATCTCTGAATTAAGGAGTGACGTCTTATAACAAGGTAATAAGCTAAAAAGTTTCACTGGTGTACGAAACGTTAGGGCTGAATGATCATTTTATGAATTTATATCACATCTTTTTCTGTCCTAGCGCTAAATCAACTAATAGCTTAGCGCTGTATCAATAAATATTAAAAAAAATACAAACTTTTTTCTAACTTTCAGTATATATTGACATTTTAACCTATATGAGTACCCTCCTAATCACTATAGTCTATGGCGCGTTGAGTTTTGACAGTCTGTGGGTGTTGATTGTTTTTTATTGCTTCGAGCAGGAAGCCCATTGAGTAGTTTGTTTGGACATTATAGAGCATGAATAGTAAGTTCTTTGTCAATGAAAGATAGCATCCGATTCTGTTGATCGGTATAACCTGTTGCTGAAGAGTGCAGCTGTTGTTTATGGTTTCATAAAGTAAATCAATTACTTGATTTACCTAATGATGATTTATTTAAATGTTGTTCACGTGTATTTTAAAGAACACTTATTATATAGTATCTAGATGAGTAGTGTAAAATATTTGCACAGCTTATCGTGATAAGCTTCCCATAAACGTCACAAAAAGGTGGTAAAAACAAATGACAATTTATTGTATATTTTTAAATTTCTTTGATATCTTGTCAGATTTTATATGCGATAATGTTCTATTTATACAAAGTGAGTCAATTTTACTGGGAACATTGTAAATATTGAAGTAACGAGCTATTATGAGTACGAATTTTACTGCCCGGCAATCTTGAATGACGGCATATTGTAGCGCCTACTACAATAGTTAGTTATTACTTAGGATACTGTTTTGTTAATTCCAAGTTACTTGGTTGTTAAAATGCCTTCCGTAACCGGGTGCAATGTACTTAATTTATGCTAATGCCTGACTGACAAATGTCCAGTTTATTTGTCGTTATCACAGTAATAGACGTACTAAATTAGTGTTTGCTAAGTTAGCGATATTTGAGCTTAGGGGCATTTCACGTGAACGAAAAAAATGCCAGGTTCTGGATTTTGTTTACTAATTGGATTAGTTGAAAATATATGGCTAAAAAATCATTCGTTTTGTTGTTATAGCCTATTAATATTTCATGCGACTGGGAAAACGAACTATCTGTTGATAGGTACATAGACTTTTTAAAGCCCCGACTGGAGACTGTCGTCACCCCGGGGTTAAAAATCACGTCTTACCACCAAAATCAGAATGCATAATCTTGAAATGTATCTATTAAAGGCGTTATTAGAGTTATAGTGATTGGTATTTCACTTCAATCACATTATGCGTATGTGCATATGCTTCTACTTCTACCAATCACTATATATCATGCATGCATGCATGCATACGTGTTATACTCTACTATATGGGTAGAGTATCGATATTCTAAGAAGGTTAAACCCTTAATATATAACACCTCAAAATAAATGATGTATATGATGCGGAGTGTGTATTTTTTATAGCAAGGTTTTTTGCAATACACTTAGACTATGCGCCGCGGCTCCGTTTATGGCAGGAAACAATACGACAACTGGGAATGATCCCGGAATATTGATAAGGCACGTATTTGGATTGCTCTGCCGGTTATATTAAAAATGTGTATGGGTTCTGGAATCATTCGGACGTACAGTCCTGTAAGGAACATGGTGATATCTCGTTTACTTTTCATAACGAGTGCTTCGGGTCAGTGGCTCTAGGTTAGTACGATACGTTTTTTAAGATGGCGTCTATTGTATAATGAAGAAAAACTATATTTTAACAAAATAAAAATTAATACTATTTAAATAATCAAACATTATTTTGCACTTCGTAGTGGAACTCACTACAGAGTAAAAAATAAGCTGTTTGAAGTCGGTACACGGTAAAGATAGCTGATTATGCTTAAAGTGTAATTTTGAATAGAACGGTGACACTGAGTGCGTCTGTTAAACTCAAACTGATCGGATATTCAATGTTCATTTCTCGAACCCGAACGGGTCGTCGAATTGTTATACGAAAAGAAAAGAATTTCTTGCAGGAACTCTTGTTAGGAAGGTCGAATATTTGAAATTCTACCGTCAAAGGTATCTAGAACTTGTTTAGAGGACGAACCGTTGTGCAAATATTTGGATCTTTACTGACGCGACATGACTAAAGGCGACCAATGACATTCACTATACCTACCTATAGATCGGAAAGAGCGAACAAGGTTGTAATCGCAGACTTGTTACCAGGTGGTTACAACTCTACTAAGGTAGACTACGTTTCATAGTTTGCTTAGGTTTAAAGTCTTTGGTATGTGTCAAGTCGATGCTGATGTTATTAATGAAACTGTATGTACGTTCGTGATGCGTAAAAGTGTCTTTATGTGTATACATAGCATCCTCAACACGGAGTCTTTGTGAAGTTACGTGTATATTATATAATATAACTTGTTGGTCACTAGATGCGAATTATTGAGACTTAGTGTTGCCATCTTTCTGGAAATGTTTTCCATTTTAGTCCATGTACTCGTTTCGGTGGTACATATACATGGATTTTAGCCTATGACTAAGAAAAAATGTTGCCGTTTTGAGTGTAAAGATCTTCCAGTTACAAAATGCACGCCCCTTTACTATACAAAAGTATTTTAATGTGTGATATATGTATTTATTACAACTCATTGTATATGTAGGTGTTCTTTTTTTAAACTCAAACTCGTCCGCGATCATTGGTCAACTAGGATGATCTGTCACGTCCAGAAATGTATATAACGAATGCACGAATTGTATGATTTGTCAACTTACTTATGCACTGGTTGGTCAACAAAACGGGAACTTTTTCCCGAGATATTGGTTTATAAAAAAGTTGCATGAGTGTGTGAAAACTTTGGAGGGGCGTGTATTTTTAGACCAGATGATCTACTTCTATGATTGTACGACTTTGGAATTTATTGGATTGGTTATTAAACGATTTTTTGACACAAAATAGCTTTTCAATGGTTTTTTTTTCGGTCGCTTTTCCAAACACTCTATATCAGGATGTATTTACTTGTTGTACTTTCGGATACTCTAGCAAGAAATGTCAATGAGTTAAAGATCAAATTTCAATTTACCATGGTAATAGTTTTACCCAAAAAAAACACGATTTCTTTATCCTCAAACGAAAAAATCATTTTTTTTTATCTTAAGAGCGGAAAGACCTGCGCTGGCAACACCAACGCGTCCTTCCAGGCATCCCACCCTACAAACAAAGGTGGCTCGTTAGCCCTCGCATCACGGGAATCTGGCAAAAAACAAACTCAATCGATCGGTGTCAACGACCGATCCGACGTGGGAATCCGACGAGATGACGTTACTGTCGCATTGTTACGTTTTTATTGTGACCTGCAGTTTATTTCGTTTGCGCGTCTATACGTTTATATATTAAATTAAACGTCACGTCGGCTGTTACCTTACGTGCGTTTTTGTTGGCTAACTAAACGAGTGGAGCCCGTGCTCGTAAACATCTAAAGCTGAATTATAAAACGGGATGATATCTGAACTCAATCATAGAACATTGACATACATCGAAATACCAACAAAACTGTAGAAGTAAGAAGGTAAGAGAAAACTAAATCTAAATAATCAAAACTGGCGTAATATCTGAGGTCAAACATAAAACGTTGCTACTCCTGATGACAGACATTGAAGAAAGAAAGAAAGAAATAATTTATTCATAATACGAACAGATTTAGGTTTCAAGTTTAACACAGTATAATAAATTA
>DWNJ01001888.1:0-11275 GCA_018250275.1 Udranomia eurus
GTAAACATATTATTATATTATATTAGATATATATTTTATATATTGTTATATAATTGATGTTTATAGTCCATTAAGTAATCCTATTACCATATCCATCACTAACTGTCGTCTAATTACTGTAAGGTACGTAATTTGGGAAAAATTTATTAAAATAAATGTTAAACTTTGTATCAGATCTCTACTATTTGCGCTGACAAGTAAGAGATGTAAATGTGTAAAAAAATAAGAAAGATGATTGGCTTTTGAATATTGGATTGTTACAGTCAATAGAAAAAGATGGATGCAATGTAAAATAAATAAAATTGAAATTGTTAAGAAAGCAAATGTAACAGGAATAGTTTGGTTTGTAAATAGTTATTCTGGAAAGTAGACTGATGTATGATATGAGAATAGAGTTTTATTACACTACAAAATATTTTACATAAACAGAATCTTCTACACACCTAAAAGCTCAATCTACTAAAATTCTTACAAACAGACGAAAGATATACTGACTTGAAAACTAAAAATGCAACTGAAAATCGACCTTCCTTGATGCTTTTGTACTAAATTTGGTTATGTTCTTCTAGAAGATCACGTGAACTTCTGTATCCTTCTGTTAGAGACGCGAATTGAGCCATGCGTGCAAGCACAGCCGTGCCCAAAGCAAGTCCTCTATAGAAACATATCAATCATTCACACAGCTAACATTGATTGTTATATTTCTGACTGTTTGACTATACATAGCATTGATATTATATCGTTTTTTTTTCTTATAGTTATGAGGTCGCAAACGAGCATGCAGTCCACCTGCCCATGGATATCTGTAATCAACTCGAGGCAGGATCGAAGTTCTTTCTTGGGTCGACCACAAATGCGTTGCTGAGGACTAAGTTGGACCGCCTCGGTTAAGTATGTTTCCCTGACCACACAAGAACACTGGTGTTATAAGGCAGAAATAGGTGTGGCCAGCCGGAGTCGAACAGTAAAAGGTTCTACCTTCTTCACAACGCTTACGTGACGACTATGTCCACAGGTCGTATAACGCTATTTTTTTACGAGACGACGATCTCCCAGTTCACAGTACTATGCTCTATGTATACCACGAATACATACCGGCGCCGTGCGTGGCCGGCCACGGCTTCCTCACGAACATGTTCTCCACAATCCTGTCGATGTTGTCCTTCTCAGCCGAGTTGGCCGGCCTGTCGAACAATCGATCATCAATTGAAAAAAATATAATTATCAGTAACGTTTTTATTTTTAGATCGTATGTGTATGTTTACAACGTACGAGTAGGACCTGCCAATTCCCTTCTTTAAACAAAACAGCAGGCTTCCGACACTATTTATTTCACATCAAGTCTTAACTAATTACAGTTGTAATTGACTACATAACTGTAATTTCTTTCTTAATAATACTTTAACTGTTATTAATCTGATTGATTGACCGATTGTTAGTAATGTAGTCGGTGCCTCCAAACCATTCTCGTTTTTTAAACCCGCGATCCCGCCAATTGGCGCAATGCTGTGAAACTGAGTTTGGCCTTATGCACGTTCTGTTGGGATATGGAATATTTTACGATGCGACATTAGGTGTCTTGTACAGTAAGTTCTACGCATAGCAAGTGTCTAGCTACTTATTGCGCATACTGCGCATGCCGTACAGTATTCTACGTACTTGTCTGTCGCGTGGGCGTGGTCAGGGGCGGAGTCAAGTCACACGTGGCGTACGTACCTGTCTGCGGGCGCGGCAGCGACGGCGGGTGCGGAGGAAGACGCGGGGACGGGGGCAGCGACGGGGGCGGCGGCAGACGGGGTCGCGGGGGCGGAGGCGGCTGCTGCGGCGGCGGCGGCCGCGGCGGCGGAGGGCGCGGCGGGGCGCACGATGGGGATGGCGGCGGTGGGGCGGCGCTGCGCGCGCGGCTGCTGCTCCTGCTCCGCGCAGCTGTAGTACGTTACGCCACCCGCCTGCGTCGCCTGAGGACACGTCATTGTGTATTATAGTATTATACAGTATATAATAGGTTACCGAGGGATGTCAAGAATTCTACTTTGCTTAAAATGTTTAAAAAAATATATCTTATTATTTTATAAAAGGAAATCACTTTGGAAATCGCTCATGACTTGGACCACATCCTTAGATCACCACAATTATAAGTTAATTTCATTGTACCCTCACTAGACTGTTACTATTTTACTTGTATTTGTTAAGTTATGTTCTCATGTAAGTGACCTTGTCTTAATGAGAAATAAAGATCTTGAAACCAACATAGTGCACATGCAAACGTTATCGAATTTGAGTACAATATAATATACATATATACATTTCATACATTACATATTCTCATTAGTTTTACTTTACTACAATTTACGATGCTACACATGTGGCTAAAGATGATGGACTTCAATTTTAAATCTAAATTGAAATTATCAACATGTTATTATTGTAAATATTGTGCTTACCTAAGTTGTAGAAACAAATATTTAAAGACATAATAATACATGCGATTTTGTGTGCCATTAACATCATTCACTATCCACTAAACATTCTGTCGAGTAAAAATAAAGTAAATCCTTGTGGAAAAAAATACTGCACTAGTTTTAATAATCAAAGAGACACTTACATAATTATGGTGGGGATACATCTGGTGGGGGTAGGCCGCGGGCGGCTGGTACATCGTGTTGCCGTACACCGCTCCGCTGTTATTTTGTTGCTGAAAACATAATATTTTACACAATCCAAGTACAAACCTGTCATGAAAACAATGCATTATAATAAAAGATATTACAGTTTAAGTACCATCCTTATTACGATGTATTTTGAAGGAGACAGAATCCTCTCTCTCTCTACTTATAAGAAGACACGAGACAAGACAATCATTTAACACACACACTTATCTTCTAACATGTCAGTACTGGTAGCCTTTTTAGGTAAGCTCGGCGGCTTATTGGAAGTGGGTTTGGTGCAGTTGTGTGCGCGGGTTCACGTCAATAGTGCAATGGCAGAGTGAGGGTCGAACCCATAATCTCTGCCATCTCTATATTGATGATCTGGTATACACCAACCTGCATATACTGTGCGGGCATGATGGCTGGCGGCGCGTAGGCTTGCGAGGGTTGTAGTTGACCTGGATAAAAGAATAAACTATATTTATTGATTTATTATGGGCAGACTAATAAACTAATATAAAAGATGGAAGAAACTTTTGTGTTTCGAAAAAATCTTTATAAGACATAGTTGCTTATGTGTCACTCTAGAGCTGTGGTCGGATATGGATATCAATAGCGTGAAGGTGGTAGAACCTTTCAAGTTCGATTCCGGATTCACCACCGCAACATCCTCGTCTGCTTTATAACAGCAGTGGTCTTGCCGCTGAGTTCTAGTTTGAATGGTGTAGAGACGGCGTTTAAGCCGAGGCGTGCAAACTTCGTCAACGGTAGCAGCGCATTTGCGGTTGAGCTAAGAAAAAACTTCGATCCTGTCTTGTGCTGACTACTTGTTCACTATGTCAATGTTTTAACTCAAACTAAAAAGAACTTACCCATAGAGTGTGGTTGGTGTATGCCGTGATGGGGGTGTGAGACCATTTGCTGTTGCTCCAGGATACCTAGCCTCACTTGCTGAAACACGATAGATACTTTCATTGGAATTATGTTCAAACTTTATCTTTTTTCTCGTAGGAGAAATACTCAAGTGTGAAATTTTCTAATCGCTTAAACACACGTCAAGGTAATTTCTAGTCTAAAATAACAAATCTCCTATTCAGACTTTTATCCTAAATTTTATACCTTGAATTATGCTTCTTGTAAGTAATAAATTACAAGTACGGATGGGCGTCAGCGAAAGCGCGTATGTGTGCGTGTAGGCGTAACCATGTGTGTGTGCGTGCATTTATGTACGCAGGCAGATGCCCATTATGGAGATCCATAAGCTAGTGTGCGTGTACATGTGTGCAAATGTGAATGTGTTCTTGGGCGTGTATGCGCGTGTGCGTGCATGCGGGCGTTCGTATACATGTGCGTTTATGTGGACGTATGTTGTCCACGTCCACGTGTGGTTGAGTAATTGAGTGTGCATATGTTAATTGGTATGTGTGTCTGTGAGCATGTCGAGTGTGCATAAGCTAATGCGTGTGCGTGCAGTCACCTGCTGCGTGTGGTCGAGCACGGCGGGCGGCAGCGGCAGCTGGTGCGGGGGGGAAGGCCCGTGCGGCGCCGCGCCCACCGGGGTCACCGCACCCACTGCACCCACTGCACCCACCGCGCCCACCGCACCCACCGCTCCCACCGCTGGCCGGTGCACCTGCTGGTTATATAAAAAAAAAAAGATTTTTTTATAAGAAAAAAGAACTACTATGTATGTATATTGTCAATCTCCAGATACTCTCTCTAAGGCTTGTTTTATTTTTGTTAACTACTAGCATGTCTATATATAGTACTAAGCTAGACGGCATATTTAATGAGTAAGTTCACGTCAATAGTGCAATAAGAAGAAGGATCTAACGAATTGTCGCTTAACCTTTGCCGCTTAGAACATACCTGATGAATCATTTGCTGTGGATGTATCTGCGGCACTGGGCTGCCCTGATGTTGTGCGGGCGGCTGTGCACCTGCCACGTACTCTGAAAATATATGAAATTTCACATTATATCACAATATTGTAAAATATTGCTGAATTAATTTTTCGGTTTTTTTTTTTTAAAAGAGTGCTGGAAGGCTTTTTCTCCCCATCTACCATAGCCCTTGAACCTGAAGGCGTTGAAAGCCGATGACCACTGACAAAAAACGTATATGACGTTCATTAAGCGTATTTGTATACCTTATAACCATAAACAATACATTAGGTCTATAAAATAATTACGTCCAAAATTTATTTTAGCCCGGAAATAGTAACTTTAACACCTTTTAAACGAAAGTTACTCTTCAAGAATTCATTCACACAACTTACACGATTAGACCCAGACACACAAACATTGCAAGTTAAATAACGCTCGTAAAACAAACACTACTCACCGCCATGATATCTATGTTGTTGTTGGGCCTGTTGCGTCTGTTGTTGGGGTTGTTGTTGTTGTTGGGGGGGCTGTTGCTGTTGCGGGTGGGGCTGTTGCTGTTGTGACTGGGGCTGCTGCTGTGGCTTTTGCTGCTGCGACGGTTGCTGCGGTGAGTACGTTTCGGCGAGCGGCCGTTGACGAAGACTGCTGTACCTCTTACTGCCGCCTCTTGGCTCTGTACCTGGAGTTATAATTACCAAACATTATTTATTTTCTGGTGGTACAACATTCCGGACTACGAAGGCAGCACCGCCACACTTTTACCTTCACCACACTACTACACTACTTCTGCCTTATAACTGCAACTGCAGCTGTGTTCTTTCAAACAGGGTTCGAAGGGTGTGGTTAGGGCGACACTTAACCGAGGCGTTCTCACTTAGTTCTCAGTAGTATCACATCTGTGGTCGACCTTAAAGGAAAAGGATCGAAAGAAGTTCCACCTGTCTCGTGTTGATAACAGGAGTCCATGAGCGGCAGTGGCCATTTACAATCATGTAACCTGCATGCTTGTTTGCTACGTCAACTAAACATGTTAAACTCTCACCGGCTGGCGCTTGCTGCGTCTGTTGGCTGGGTGGTATTTTTTGCTGCTGCGACGGAGGCGGCTGGTGCTGCTGTTGCTGCTGTGGCTTATTCGGAGCTGTAGCCGCCGCTGGCTGTCGGCGAGAGGACAGACTATACATACGATTACACAGTTACAGAATACTTGTGATTTGGCTTAATTATTGATTCTATAAAGAATTATTCTATACAGAAATTATATTATACTTATGAAGCTATATAATTTATTAATAATATCATTTATCTATACATATAATAAATCTGTAAGAGATTGCTGTCTGTACATGGAAGATATCTAAGAGAAAGCCATTTTAGGGGTCTTTATTTAAATAATAGAACCCATAAAAATGATTTTTAGAATTTTTGTCTGTTTGTCGGTTTGTGTTTGTCTGCGCGTTTGTGCACGATAATATCGGAAACGGCTGATTCAATTTGAAAGCATTATTCATTGATGTATTGTTGTAAGCTTCGCTTAACGCTTCACTTAACATTGGGTGTTTGTTTCAAAAAATCGGTTCATAAATAAAAATGTTGTGGGACGGGGACGGGAATGAGCAGTTCATCATAAGCAAGGAATAAACTTATTTGACTACGTACTGACGTAATTTAATTTGCAACATTAATTCCTTGTTGCAAATTATGTGTTGTAAATAAAAAATGTTGGGCTAATGTTTTATTAATGTACAATAAATTATTATTGAAATAAAAAGAAGAGACTACATAGAGGAATATTTGAATGAAACAAAAATCCTGCATTTCCAGCCATTAAGAGTGCGGTACGTAATACCGCGTCCACCCACCTGTGTGGACCCCTGCTGCGATTGCTGCGGCTGCTGCGGCTGCGGCTGCGGCTTGCGGCGCGCCAGGTCGGTGGGCACGGGCCGCTGCTGCGCCACCGTCGCGCTCACCTTGCGGGCTGGACCGTTGCTGCTGAATACCAAATGTTTGTTTATAAGTAAACCAGCTTTTACCCGCGGCTCCGCCAGCGTCGAAATTCGTCGTTCACATAAAGTTTCGTGACGGACCATTTTAAATAAATAATAACAATGTGCATACGACATTTTCTGACTTAGATCCGCGTAGAACAGAAATAACTAACCTGTCAAACCGTATACAGATGGAATTTTGAAAAATCCTTCGTTAGTCTACGTCATAAGATAAATACGTGCGAAATTTTAAGTTTCTAAGTATAGTGGTAGGTAGGCTCTGCGTTGATATGTCAGTCAGTCAGTTACTTGAATTTTATATATATAGATCGTAAATCGAACCGTATATATTTGATGAACAAATTTCATCTTTCGAACCTAAAGCATTTCATTGATGTCAAAATTTCTGATTTTCGTAACAAGTGCTGTTTGTTTACTAAATAGGACTTCACGGACATAACAATAATAATTTCTACCTGTTATTAAACACACTGGCGGTTATCGTGAGATTCTCTAGCGGTGGCATCTTCTCCTTGGCCGGAGCGGGCTTGGGGGATGGCTTGCTGGCCACACTCCTGTTCAAGTTTTGCTTCACCGGCTTGCCTTTGGGCGTCTTAATCGAAGGGTTTCTGTGTAGCTGAGAACCGTTCTCAGAGGACTCGTTTGACGCTGGCTGTGACTTGGAGCGAGGTCGGGCGCGGGATCTTCTACTGAGAAATATAATGGATCATTGATTGAGCTTTATTGTGGTCTTCTATTGAAGTCTGTTGTCGATGTAATAATTTCTGGCTTGTAGCTGCAATGATCAGTTTCTATAAGGCATTGCTGCTATAAGGAAAATAATAGGTGTTGCAGTGATTTCCCCAGAGTCTAGCCACAAAACATTCGACCACCATATTCCACTGATTTACAAAGTAGACTTCTTATAATACAACAAGTGGTCTGTAACGGCAAGAAGTCTGTGCCGGTTGTTATCGACAAATAGCATTCGTTAAACCTCGTCGGAGATCAATTGGGGGTTTGAAAACATCCAACATACTGGTTGGCCACTAATCTGTTCTCTCGCCAACACGCATTGGAGCAGCGTGGCGGAGTATACTCCAGACCTTCACCAATTTTGGGAAGAAACCTGTGCCCAGCAGTGGGACATAAAAGGGTTGCGGCCAGTACTCACGTGAACTTCCCGTCCAACTCAGGGAAGTCCTCCGGGTTGGGCGGCTTCCTGTGCTGCGCTGCGGCGGCCGTCTGCCGCTTGTATGCCTCCTCGTCCTCCCACGTACGGGTGTACTTGTTGGGACCGCGGCTGAAATATATAAATACAAGTTTTATATATGTAGCGTAGGTCACAATGTCCTAGAAGCAAATTGGCCCTATGGCAAAAAGATCCATTAACAAAACGACTCTTTCACCTCTACCTTCTGAAATAAATAAATTATTTATTTATGTAACTATCCTTTCCATAATTGGTATAAACTGCTAAAAATATATAAATATTTAGAATAGAAAGTAATTACTACAAGTGTCCTAAAATCATGCAAAAAGCACAAATGTAAAAATTATAAAAGTCCAAACTTTAATAGTTTTATAAAAAAAACTTCTCTATTTATGCCAAACAAAAAATACCATTGAATTCGTAAAACTCTCGTGAAAATCAATATTCACAATTCTAAAATTTACTATAAAAGCACATGCAACATGACATATTTTTTGTAACCAAATAGAAATTAACATTATCTATGTTTTGTTACAAATAAAAAAACATATAGTACCTTCATTTTTATAACATAAAATGAATGAGAAACTGTAATACAGGTCTTCTTTCACCTACATCAGGCCCAGGTACTCACAAAGAAAGATTTTAACTGTAGTGTTTAAATTAGAGAAACTTGTATACAATTACTTAGTGAGCGAACTTTTTTTTTTAAATTACTAACATGTCAATACACAGTAGTAATTTATTTAACCCCTCCAGCTAAGCTCGGCGACTTGTGTTAGGAGTGGGTTCACGTCAATAGTGCAATGGAGGAGTGAGGATCAAACCCACGACCTCTCGATCGTAAGACCGACACACTACCCATTGTCTGCTTTGTAATATTGTAGCATTACTATATATATATACATAGCCTATATAGCTGCAAGTCCTTCTGATATGTAATTGCCGCCCATGAAAATCTATATTATATATTAGATATTGGCTTAGGTTGATACCTAAGACAATATCACATTTATTTAACCCACCACCACAATGCGAGCAAATAAATAAAATAATAAAATCAAAAGCTGTTAAAATATTACTAATTTTTACTACATATAAAATAATTCAAAGCTGCCAAATATCACTATCATGCCATGCAAATCACAATGTTCCATAGATGATAGTTGGTACTGACCGATACCGTCTCAACCTCCAATATGAATAGCGTAGAAGAAACAACACTGGCATGAGATTATTAGTGTTAGGACAGGGTGTGTGAACGACACCGATTGATTACTATTGAGAGTACGTATTTGCCGCCGCCACTGGAATCTGAGGCCCGAGGCATGGCCCAAGGCCCCCCTGCCAAACTACTAGAACATCTCTAAATTTTAGGATATATCGTATATCGAACCCAAGTAGCTGTTCTAGTAGACATTAGTACATTTGACATGAATACATTTTTGCTTCCATGATGGCAGACATTTTAAAAACCCGACGATAAAATAAGGTTATACAGTTTAGTGTTACAGCGTCATCTATCATCTACAACCAAAATTTAATTGCAGCACTAATTCAGTGAAAAGATCAAAGAATGTGATGTTTCTCTCCCAATTCTTGATTTTCCCAATGATTTTTTATGTTTGTTACATCTAGGTTACACCTCAGTAAGGAAGTTTGAAGTTCCTTTTGAAGTTCTATTTTTTTGGTTGGAATTAATTATTGGATTGGAGAACTTCCTGATTGGTTCCTTTTAAAATTTGATCCCGTTTCTTACTTTCTTTATTATTTTTTTATATTTATATTATTCCTTTATTGTTTCAATGCTTTCTTTATTCAGAAAAAAATATTTGAAGTCTGTGTTTTTGTTTGTTAAAATGTTATTTCTTGAAGTTATGATTTCTTTCCTTCTGTTTGCTTAATTATTTCATACGCCAATACATATAAACACGTACCCATAACGCCTGTTCCTGCGTGCGTGGGGTGGAGCATCTTCGTTCCTGATGTCGTACCCGTATATGGATACTAACTCATCACGCGACTTCGGCATCTACAATAGAATCAAGAATCAAATGTTTTTATTCATTATAAGGTATACGTATGCACTTGTAAATAAATGTAACATTCCGATTTCCATTCCCACTAGTCATTGGCTTTCACCACCTTCAGGTTCTCAGGCTATAGTTGATGTAGCAAAGTAAACAAGTTTTCAGTCCACCTGATGGTAAGTGGTCACTGCCGCACATGGACATATGTAATAAAGCTAGGATAGGAGCGAAGTCCTTTATTATTTTAACCACAAATTAATTTCTACCCCTGAGGACTAAGTTGTAACGCCTCGGTTAAGTGTGTCTCCCTTACCACCAGAACACAACAACAAGAACACTGCTGTTATAAGGCAGAAACATGTGCAGCAGTGGTGCCTCCACATATAACAACGACGACATACAAATATCACTCTGTAGTAATATTTAAGTACTATGTATAATAGACTAGTACTTACATACTATTATATTCAAACAATCGTTACTTTGCAAATACAAAACCGTGAAGAAGAACATCGAGGAATTACGTTTCAAAGCTTCATTCTTCGCGATTTATTGTTTACATATTGTGCATAAATCGGGAATGAAGTCGTTCACATGATTGACATCGAACTTCACTAAATAAGTTCGTTTGATTTTCAATTATGTTTCACAGCTTCACCCTTCGCGATTTATGCACAGTACGTAAACAATAAATCGCGAAGAATGAAGCCGTTCACATGATTGACATCAAACTTCATTTGTTAAGTTCGTTGGTTTTTCAATTACGTTTCATGGCTTCATCCTTCGCGATTTATGCACAGTATGTAAACAACAAATCGCGAAGAATGAAGCCGTTCACATGATTGACATCGAACTTCACTAGGTAAGTTCTTTTGATTTTCAAGTCTATCTCGGTGAATACGAGGAAGCCGAACCCACCTGTTCATTCTCGTTGTACTTGTCGTGCGACCACTTGTTGATGGTCTCGGACTTGCGCGGCGCGCGGCGGCGCTCCGACGGCGTCTCGCTGCCCTCCTTCTTCTCCGACGCCGTCTCCGACGTCACGTTGCTGGATTCCTCGGCGCTGGAACGTGGAAGTCGTTCCTTACATTACAACACTATGAAGTACTAGCGGACCCGGCGCACTTCGTACCGCCTCCCCGTCCCACATTTTTATTTATGAACAGATTTTTATGAAACAAACACTAAATGTTAAGTGAAGCTTACAACGATACATACACAACCGCATTCAGATCGGATCAGTCGTTTTAGAGATTAGCGTGCACAAACGCAGAGACAGAGAAGCCGACAAACAGACAAAAAATCTAAAAATCTTTTTTTTGGGTTCTATTCTTTAAATAAAGACCCCTAAAATGGCTTTCTCTTGGATATCTTCCATATACAGACATCAATCACTTACATATTTATTATATGTATAGATATCGATGTATATACTTCATAACCAGACTCATTTTGTCATGAAATTTGGAGTGATTTTTATTCATCAACATATTTTATCCCAGATTTAGAA
>DWNJ01001889.1:0-11274 GCA_018250275.1 Udranomia eurus
CCATCCAATATAAATAATATTATATAATCTTATGTTATTCCTTATATAGAATATAATCAAACGAGAATAGAGTTAATTGTGTTACAACGAAAATAATAAGATAGTTTTCTACGTACGAGCCTCTGGTCTTCTTCTGGTCGTCCTTAAAGAATTTCGATGAAGAAGTATATCTATGCGTTGGTCCTATAATTACAGTACCTGTCTGGTGTCAGAAGTAGATCAATAAATAATACAGTTTATAAGCACCGAACGTTTCTCGTTCTATTACCGTTCGTCGTTAAAGTGTAAATTTATCACAGAGTTGTATAATAAATGAAGTACGACAGAACAGAATCCGTATTGATTGCTCTAATAATATCTCGACATTTCCTCGCTAGTTCAGCCAATACACATTTCGTAATCAGATGCAGTTATGAAGTCAAACCCACGCAGGTAATTATGGCGGATAGATGTACCGACTGAAATAGATTTTACTGACGTTGATTGTTACTGAAGATGTCTTGGAAAATCTAATCTGACATCTGGAAAATGTACCTGTGATTCATTGGCACCGACATGCATTCGTTACCATCTTACTCGTTATGCTTTATAACTGGGAGGTAGCAAACGATGCATGCATGCTGATGGCGAATGGTCACTGCCGCCCCTCGCCATCTGAAATCAACTCAAGATAGGATCGAAGTTCTTTTTTAGGTCGACCACAAATGCGTTTCTACCTCTGAGGACTATGTTGGAACGCCTCTGTTAAGTATATTTTCCTGACCTTTCTTTCCACACCCTTCAAACCAGAACACAGCAGCAGGAATACTGCTGTTATAAGGCAGAAATAGGTGTGGCTGTGGTGTCACCGGAATCTTACGTTGCTTTGTAACAGTAGTTCTAAGAAAATTAAACATCCAAGGACAAATTAAACTTCCTGCACCTGCGAAGAGCTTGAAGCAAACTCTCCAATAACTTAATCCAATTAGTCGTTAATAACCAACCGTTAGACGTCTCGTGGCTCAGACTATCTGCTCTATAGATACAGAGAAGAGAAAGTTCTAGACGATTCGCGAGAGTCGAGTCGTTAATCAAATTACCGACGCTCCCGAACTGGTTCCTTGTACGTTGATTTTACATATATTGTGATACGGTATAGATGTTTATCCTAATGTATGTAGTCATCTTGTTCAAATTAGTCTCATGAAAAATGTTGACTTCGTATAAAAATGTTATCAACCTGGGGTAGCATTTAAGCCTTTTACTATAGTAGAGTAAAAAGTATCCATTCGAAAAGTACGTTATTTACCATACCAAAACACAAATTTTGATCATGAGGACAAAACAGCAATTGTATCAAGAATCAAATGTTTTATTCATTATAAGGTATACAAATACACTTAACGAACGTCGTATACATTTTATTTACTCAGTGGCTTTCAACGCCTTCAGGTTTTAAGCTTTGGTATACCGGCAAAATGTCGGCAGAAAAAAGCTCCCAGCACTCTTTTTAAAATACGACATAAATAAATTCAGTCTATAGCATGATTTTGGTCCGATCACATCGGATCAACGATTCGAAAAGAGCTATAGTGGGTATGTCGGCAGAACATAATACTTATAGCATTGGATATGTAGGCATTCAAGGCCAAACAAGTCGTTCAAAGCCATTTTCCTACATAAAGTTTCTGATTCCGGTGATTATCATTAAGTGACGACGTGTAGTACACATTATTTGTCAGAGAAATTGACGCAGTATGAAAAATAGTTATCTAATTGCCCAGATTACCATTAAATAGAAGTATGCTTAGCGCACTAGTATTTAAAAATGTATTTTAAAGTTAATGACATTTTTTTTATCGTCAGGAAATCCCCGCGTATACCCTTCCGCCACGGGGCCGGCGAAAGGGTTATGTGGGACTCGAACCCACCAAAACCTGACTGTGTCCAGCACACCACTTTTGGTTAGTACTTCTAATAAATATTTTAAAATACCACTTTAGTTTATTTCTATTTATTCGATTTGCCGATCCAAGTACTACGTTTTTTTATATATATCCTACAATTAAATAGTATTTTTTTAAAGTTAATTGCTGTCTGTATATAGAAGATGTCTAAGAGAAATTCATTTTAGGGATCTTTATTTTAAGAATAGGACCCAAAAAAAAATTTTTTGTCTGTTTGTCTGTGCGTTTGCGCACACTTATCTCAGAAACGACTGATCTGATTTGAATGCGGTTTTCACTGATGTATTGTGGCAAGCTTCACTTAACACTTAGTGTTTGTTTCATATAAATCCGTTCATAAATAAAAATGTTTTGGGACGGGGAGGCGGTACGAAGGGCGCCGAGTCAGCTAGTCTCTTAATATATATAGAGTATATGTTCGATGGTAATAAATTTAATAGGTTATAAAACTAATTCACGTTGAATTGACCAAGCTCATGCATTATTCATAATTTTTTTTCATATTTATACTCGTACAACATGAATTATTCAAAAATAAAGAAACATAAATGAATTAGACAAAGATACAATATCCTTAGCACCGTGAAATTACTGTACTAAAACTCATTTGGGTCTGAAATAATCCTTTTATCCGACCTCTACGTCTCATTACTGTAAAGTATTCATAAAATTACTCATCGTGCGGATTACTTTGCGAGTTGATCACATAAATTGATTTTCTTATTATGGAATTATGTAATACGGTTTGAAATGAGTATGCGCGTTCGTGTAAAAGAAATAAGTAATTCATTTCACGCAAATTTTCGTCCCATTTTAATAAAGCGTATTCCGAATCAACTGTCCTATTGACGTCGAAAAGCGAGTAAAAACAGTGCACAGTTATTTCCAACTGTAAGTGTTACGTTAGTTTACGCGATGTATTTTAGTCAATGTAATATCTCTCTTATGCTATATACTTTATAATTAAACATTTGTTTAAGTTTCGGTTCTAGCTATGTAGTTGCCGACTTAAATATTATATTTTAGGCTTTATGTATCTTTGAAAGAAGCAACGTATCTACTCTATCTGTATATCTTTCTGGGTATATGTAATGGATGTTTGATCTTATAAATAACTATTATGAGGAACATTCCTTGCTCTGTTGCCTCTCTCTCTTCAGCCTCTATCCTATATTATGTTGTTTGATTATCTTTAGCCCTCCGCCTGCAATCGATTCCCGTCCCCAACATCACCAACATTAGATGATTAATTATAGCGGGAAAATAGAGAGAGAGAGAGAGCTCTCTATTCAGCCTATGTATGTCCACTGTTATCTCTTATTTTTAGCCCTTCGCTATCGAATCCTTTATTGTGGCGCCACCTAGCTCTGTCACCAAGCCACCTAGCGCTGTAACCCAACGTTAGTAGATTATTCATATCACCTATATTCTACTCAATGACTGTGGCACAAGCGACTTATGTTTCCCGTCTCCTTTATGTACGATTTTATTGCCTACTTATTTGAAATCAATATTCGATTTAGTGGGGAAATTACTTTGTAAGATGAGATGCTAAGTTTATCAGGAGCTTACAATAATAGAGCTTAAAGGGTCCTTACGATGTTGAACTGGATCTCGTATATTCTGTCAAATTTTCGATCACGAATAAAATTATATGAAGGGTGGTGTTAATAAGTCCTTGGATGGTATGGAAATTTATTCAAAAAGAATTTTATACATAGACGGTGAATGTTTTAACAATAATAATACATTTTGTACATTAAATTGTATAAGGACTTAAGGTATCTACACCGTTTGATTAACTGGTTTATTTGAAAACATACAGGTATATTGAATACGTTTTAACGTACAGAGTTTTATTTTGTAATTGATTAATCAATAGTATCTGGGCGTTTACACTTAGTGTAGCGTATGAAGTATGTAAATATATTCATGTTGCTATCCTTGAGGTTAAAACGTCTCGGTAAAGTGTGTCTCACACACCACACCCTTCGTACCGGAACACAACAGCAAGAACAGTGCGGTTGTAAAGTAGAAATAAGTGTAGCGGTGGCGTCTCCGAGTCGAACCACGGAGGAATCTCGCACTTTTATAATAACTACATATTTCTAAATACATCGAATCCAGTCGGATTCACAGATTCAACTCTGACACAGAAACTGTTGATGAACAAATCAAGTAGATATTGTATGTCAACTTCCACATTTTTATTTCAGTCACTCGTTATTACGAAGTACGCATTTGCTCGTTATATTCTCTAACTAAATACGCTAGTACGATGCCGGGCTTGTCGTTGCATCATTATTTTAATGGATTTATTTCAAAGCATTGTAGAGCGATCCCGCGTCGAGTTACACGGCAAGCCACAAAGTGCATTTCAGGAAGCCCTCGTCTCGTGCTTCAAACATCTTTCGACTAAGTATAGTTGGAGTTTTGATACAAACGCAATTATTTTATAAATTTTGCCGTAGCTAAGTTGAATTTGGAAGTCTCTTCCTTGCAAGACTCTTTCAGCAAAAATCCTAACGCTGTTCATATAAGTAGATGTTGTTTGTTTTTTTTTTCATTTACTCTCATCATTTTCATCAGCTTCTGCATGACTTCAAAAAAACCATTAATGTGCATAAAAACTTTATCTATCTAACTATATAAATACAAGTAACTTAATATGTCCACACATCTGTCCAAAACATCATCTTCCTTATAGAGAATTATTAACAATTTAAAAGATAAAACGCCTCGGATTGGATCTAATTACTAGTGGTTCTACGTGGTGTGATAGTCCGTTCAACAACTTATGACCATTTTACAACTTGTGACAGATCTTAAAGTATTTGTGCAAACAACTGTGTACTAGACTCGATTTCCTCAGAACATATCACTCCAATTCCTGAATGACAATTAACCAATTACCAGTAAGGAGCTATGGTTAACTATGTTTGACTCTGTGTCAGTATTTACTACTTAGGGGCTTTTATTTAAACTAATTCCTCCGGCGTGGGTAGCTGAAGACCTTGTGAAACGTATATTTGTATTTAATTGTTACAATTAGAATTGTATAATTAGAGATTTTTATCTAGAGGTGCAGTTTTTTTTTCTATCTTTGTTTAATTTATGTCTATGTGTATATTTTTATGATTAAGCTTTCCTTATTTCTGTTTTTTCCTTTTTGTACATAGTTTCTTACACTAATTTATACACGAATACACGAATTTTGAAACTAAAGTATATCTATGTAGCTCTATGTATCTCTATTTCTTATTGTCTACTATCTATTACATTTAGTACTTATATGTTTGCCTGATTGTTATCCATGATCATGACGATGATATTTGTTAAATATATATTATACATAATTCCTAAATGCTGGTTCTTGAAATAATAACTACTTAGGTTAGGTACGTAGTCGTACCAAAATCAAGGTGGCTTTAACGTTACCTAGATTAGCCGCCAAGAAAAAAGCAATTTATTTATTGAGTACACTCATACTTATTATACATATACACTCATACTTTTAACCAAACGATTACTATTACTATTAGGTCATTTCCAAAGACGTTATAAGTGATAGACCAACAATACAATACTTTCGTAAGAATTCCGCTTCAACTCTTTTTTGCGGGGTATAGCGCGAAGCATGAATGAAAATTAAAAAGAAAGAGACACATGCGTAACCACGACTACGCTTCGTTAGTTTACGGATACACCTTATATAGTTGCATCTCTTTATGTATATTATTTATTATTTTATTCTCAATGTTGTAGTAAAAAACAAATTGTACATTGAACAGAAAATTGCTGCCGATTTGCGAGCAGAGGGCGGGCATGCGTATTATCGGTCTATCTCTTATAATGTGTTAGGAGATAACAACTTCCAATAATCTTTACAATCAATCAATGTCTGTGATAAATCATATAACTTTGTTTGGAGGAGAGTTGAGTACGTGTGAGTGTATTCGTAACGTACTATGTACCTACGTTGTTTGAATAATTATCTATGAAAATTGTAGCAAAGTCAAAGAGATTAGTTTCCTCTTTACGTATATATATTTTAGCAAAAAGAATAGTTTCCGAAATGTTATTATACATTTAAATTATACTTTACGAAAAAATACATTCGTTCAAAAAGATATTGAATAATTTTACTGGCTGGAATAAAATATAAATTATGTAACAATTGTTTATCCACAGAGCATACCGCTTTGACGTTGTGGTTTTGCTTTCGGCTTTTTACTGATTTATGCGTTGTTTGCTATAACAAATATTAAATAAATAACAAAATTTTTATCTAAAATTATCTCAATAACCTTTGACTATTTTCTTTATGCAAATATAATAGTATGTTGTCTGACATGTGGTTATATAATAAATGTTTCTGTGTCTTCACGAATATAGAGGTTCCTAAAGGTTCATAATAACGCGAATACTGTAATTGTGTTTTTAAGAAGAGGACCGAGCGAGATCGAGAGTGGGTCAATCTAACTCGAATATAGAAACATATTGATGTTTGTATATTCGACTGTGGGTACCTGTATCCAGGGAATACCCGTTCTCACCCTGACTCGTCCTAGTTGCCCCCAAGTCACGGGGACCACAGAGTCACGAGGGGAGCTATGGTCAGTTTACATTTTACTCTAAGAATACTGTTTGTTACTTGTTGTTACCTTGCTGTATCTGAGAAGAACGCGAGGAATGGTAGTATCTTGTTCGGGAGGAGCACAAAAGGCTTGCCACCGTCTTATAATAATAAATATTTTCTACAAAAATTGCAATAACAACATCACTAATTGAAAATACTTATACACACATAGTTTTATATAATAGCACATTTAGCATTTGAAAGGCATTGATCTGTGTTCTCCCTGAAATTAATTAATTTTCGCACGTCTTTGTACCCGAGCGACTTTTCTACAAAATTAATAATTAAATAAAATTTATACGTCTATCACTTGTCCAATAACTAAAGCACAGGCTCTGCTTACATTTAGATTTGTGTTGGATGGAGTTCACCGTAAGTTAATTGTATATTTATCTCGTCACGCAACGGTTTAAAATCCTGTTTGGATTCGGCTCTGCGATTCTGTATTCTGTTTGAATTGTACCGACGCAGCTTCCAATCGAGTTTTTATTCAGCGACGACAAACATAATTTGAAAGAAACTCAATATTCCTACGTGTCCAATATATCACAAAATATATTACGAGATCTTACAACATATTTATGAGAATAAATGTAACAGATAGATTCTATTAACTTATTACCTCCAGATTAACTTCACGTAATTAGCGATAAGAAAACTTACCTATAAGACACAATCCGAGACGTTATCCTAATCCTAATTAACATTATTAATGTGAATTGGGCTTCGCCAGTTACGCTTTAATGAATAATAATAAAATTACTTTTTTTATGAAATGTGTATTGCTGTTGGCCCTAGCGGCCTTTACAGCTTCAATAATAAAATTACACATACACTTACATATTATATAGGGATCAGAGAAGTACATATAATATAGTAATTTATCGCGAAAAAAGATTGTAAAGCGAAGCGAAGCCAAAGCGATAGAAAAATGCCTTTTTTCAAGGTGAGCAAGGCTGCATATAAAGCTACTTGTAAAAAGCTTGTTAGCCATAATAACGAAACACGTAGAGAGTTTCCAGTTTAAAAATGTATGTCCCTCCACGAAAGAAACTTATTTTTATTTTTAATTTATGTTAGTAGTAGTAGGATCTTTTAGTCAGACTCGTACCTGCACTCATTAGTCAATGAATAGGACGATAAGTCATGTTTAGAAATTTATATAGCGAATGAATGAATTGTATGACTTGTGAACTAACTTATGCACTAATTGGTTGTCAAAACTGACAGTGCGTCATTTGTACTTATTATCGAAATATTATTATATACGTGCGTACGGGGCGTGCATTTTACTTTTAGACTAGAGAACATCTATAAATAATTTTACGTACATCAACTATACTAACCATAGTATATTGCTACTATACTACAGAAATCCGTTCTACGCCGTAGACAGTCTACATAGTAGCAGTGGCGTAGCGGCTAAAAACTTAGCACATTTTCAATTCTGCAAGTTGCAGGTCTTACTGAAAAGTTTTTCATTCATAGCAATTTGATTTGATATTGAGGGTTCAACTCCGGTTAAATAGAATGAATACTCGTTTTACTACCACAATACTAAAGAAGGTGCAAAGAGTGAGTGGATTTTTTCCAAAAATATATGTACATATATTCAATTTTAATGGAAAAGTATGAAGTTCAAGTTATGTTATTTTACTTATTTCCATGACATTAAATTTACAGAAATTTAATGTAAAGCACCTCTAAATATATGTATATCTATAAATCACCGACTTTTTAAAAATATTTGAAAGAAGCGCACGTACACCGCTGTAGTTTCTAATAGTGAATAAACGAATATCTTTCTTTCTTTCTTTCGGGAGACTACAAAAACAGGGTATTTGTATATGTTACTGATTAATTCTTTAAAATAGGTATTATTTTGCAATGACAAACAGGCCCTGTCGTCCATCACAACTTACAATTTAAATTCTTGTTTGGATTGTATCCGCTTGGCGATACTGTATTCTCTGTTTGCTCACAGTAACGCAATCAACACTTCGTTCCGGGGTGTGGAATGTCACTGGGAAAGAAACTCGATAATTCAACCGACACTCGCCATTTGTGTTGCCTCATAAGAGATATATCTACGTGTCGTTGGAAATAATATATCATGACGTAACGCTTATACAAAACTGAAAATCGTGACGAAAAAATGTACAGTTACACTCTTTTTTTAAACATACAAACAAATTCATTTAGTAAGCCTTCTTTTATACAATTTTACAGGTTTTGGAATCTCTCCTGATAAGTTTAAGATATCTATATCTGTGTCAGAAGAGGCCCTTCTCTGTCCTATATTTCTATATCTGACCTATATTAACATGCAAATGTAAGTTTGTATGTTACGGTTTCATGCCTTAACAACTGAACCGATCATCGTGTCAAATTTTGTGTACTCACTGTCAGTGGTACAGTGAACGAGGTAGGTACCCTACCTTCAACTAACACAAAAACAGTACCCTTCAACTAAGACAACAAAACATTGCTCCCGAAGGAATAGAAGAATTTGTGTTGTGTAGCGAAAACAAAAAAATTGTTGGAACTACTTATTTAGACAAAACACACATACAAGAAATCTAAGTATGAGCTTATTGGGTGTTGTTTATTAATTATTTATTTAGGATTGAAGGTATTCTATTTGAAGTAAAAGTTAGTAATCCACCAGAAAACTTCCACATTAAATATGTTGGACAAACCTACGTAAAAGCACGTCGGTGGTCAATATTTAAATAACAAGGTTTAAATAATAATACCTGAGTACGGTTACAAAAATGGATATTCCATATGTATTAGCAGGCCGTAATAAGGTTTCGCGGCCATCCCGAATAAACTTATCCGCGGTCTTCTTATGCTAGTAACTAAGAATACTTGTGTTCTTCCGTTAGTTTTGTAGGGTAGGGGTAGGTGTGTAGGGTGTGTAGACACGCCGTATTCTTTAAAAATGTAAAATAATCATAATTTTAACTCTCTATCATCATTAAAGGGTCTTATGATACTATTGTCTGAGAATTTAAATACATGAAATATTTCATTCAATATATAAATTTACGAATAATATCAACGAAGTTAAAAATGAATATTATTTTTAATCTGAAATTCTTATCACATCAAATACATATCCACAGCTATAACCTTCCACGCGATTTCAGATACAACTCGTATGAATACGCTAGGATTCAAAATGCTGCTTCGTTTTTCATTGGCCGTCAGCAGAAAATCTGTTTTTAATCAAGTTTCCGCACAAACTGTCCGCCATCCCACTCATCCCGCATCGACTGGGAATTCTGTGGATATCGAAAACCGCACCCTTGTATTCGATGTAGATTTAAATTAAGAACATGAACGCCCTATATTTAAAATGAGCGTACCTAGTTAAGCCAGTTCAATCGGTTAGTATTTTATTTCACCGTTACACAACTTTTTACTTGCGTGTCTAGTGTATATAGGTACTTATTCCATATCGTTTTTCCGTGAAAAGACTGGTTCCTATGTAAGGTAACTTAACATAAAATGTTTGATTCCAAGAACTGGCAAACATTAGTTACTATATAGACACGTAGGTATTGTGCAATTTATGTTAGTACATCTGAGAATTTTAGATGGTTTGGATTTATATAGATATTTTGGATGGCAACGGCTTTAGAAAGTAAG
Source organism: Udranomia eurus (assembly GCA_018250275.1). Lineage (NCBI taxonomy): Eukaryota > Metazoa > Arthropoda > Insecta > Lepidoptera > Hesperiidae > Udranomia > Udranomia eurus. The sequence continues at coordinate 10,240 of DWNJ01001889.1, forward strand.
ATAAGTTGGAAATATATGCAAGCATTGAAAGTAAATAAATATATTATTAATATTCATATTTCCATAGTTGTCTCATTAACAACTTGCTATAACTGTCGTATCAGATTCAGTAGTAAATAAGATACTTGCCTGAGCTTGTATTTTAAACGACGCTGAACTCAACTTCAGATACACATATTATACTCAATAGTTTTAACCAGACATTGAACAAATATGAGCGCAAGTCATTATGTTTCATTTTTGTGTTTCCTTTTTTCTTTCTCTGTTTATTTTAATGTTACACTTTTCACAAAGACCACACTCTCAGGAAGGATTATTATAAAAACTAGAAAACGGCGGTCTAAAAGAAAAACGTTTCACATTAATTTTTCTTTTGAACAAGTAAACTTTACGTTTGAATATAATTATATATTTTTTATATATGTATGTAATCGACTTTAAATTACTTTTAATTTTTAACATATTGCTATCTTTACATGGAAGACACTACAACATATACTACGATATGATATTCATAAATGTTTGTAAGTATATCTTATAATGAATAAAACATTTGATTCTGGATCCTTGACGCGAGTCGAAGCCGGCGTGTAAACGCCATTCAAGTACATCATTAAAATTTTCCTCAACAGCGATTTTAGGGTTTAAAAATAAATGTACAAGTCTCCCGCCGCCATTGAAACCATTATTTGGTTTTTAATCTGTGCTCGTTTTATTTGGGCGCGAAATCTATTGTTTGCGGTCCGAGCTCCTATTGACATTGTTAATGGTACCTAAGTCGAAAAAAACGTGAACTAAAATTATTTTTGGTTAGGTAAGACACAAATTTGAAAGCACTGCCGCTCGTGGACATTTGTAATCAACACCAAATTGATCATAGATTCGTTGTTATCCCTGAGGACTAAATTGGGTCGATTTAGTGTGTCTCCCTCAGCACTCCCTTCAAATCAACACACAGCAGCAAGAACATTGCTGTTATGAGACAGAGATATTCTCCCGAATGGAACCGCAATGTTTCACCACCTTCACCACAAT
>DWNJ01001890.1:0-11273 GCA_018250275.1 Udranomia eurus
CGCCAATACCAATACAAAGGAATTCGACCTACACGCAATTAAATAGGTGTATGATCTAAAACAAAAACAATTGGTTTAACTATACCAAGGTGACTATTAATGCCTTATCAGATGAAATAAAGCAATCGAGACATTAAATCATGACAGCCATCGGCATTGACTTTCGAATTTTTTCATCGATCGATAGAGATAAATTTATTTTGGTAAGAGCTAATCTAGAGACAAGCTTATAATGTAGGTACCGGTGTATAATTGTTATCTGTGGACATCAGATTGGACTGTGACATTGACACTTTTTATCTTAGGATTTCTATAAAGAGATAAGGAATATTAGATATAATTACCTAGAGTTCTCTCTTACGTACAAATTTGTAATCTTGGTAAGTTATGAGTTCTGAGTGTAACGTTAAAGTTAATTCAAAGTAGACTACTTTGGATTAAGTTTAATCTTTTTCTTAGTAAAAACTTAGCCCCCTTATATGTTTGTTATAAGTATTTTAACTCAATCAAATGATAACATTTTATCAAATAATTACTGTATATTTTAAAAACGAGAGAAGAGTACCTGTAATTATCAGAGATAAATACATAGTTTCCCAAATTTTTAATAGAAATTTACTTTGAAAATTTGGGTTTATTGTAAATAGGAAAAAAATCCAGCTTCGTGTCTGACCAAGTATTTAAATTAGTGACTATAACTACTAACTATAACCTCCTTTACTGGATAATATTACTGGATTAACTACATTGATTTTAAATTACCAAAACCAGTTATGACAGCCCTGTCGCTTAAATTCATATTAATGCTCGCTAACAAGTACAGAGCGGGCCATTGGCGATATTGATATAAATTGATTACGACTCGTCGCGACAAACATTAATATGCTTCGACGCAAATACCTTATCTATCGTTCATTACATGTAATGATAGGGATCATGTTTGTTAATCTTAAACGGTCTTGTATGATTTATGGGAAACAGACACTGTTCATGTGGGAAAGAGTTGGGTGCGAGTGGCACTTGTTTATAAACAGAGGTTCGCTTCTATATTTCGGGTGAGATAACAGTTAGGGTTAAAAGCTCTTAATACTGCCCAAGCTAAGATTAAAAATGAAATGGGAGTAGGTACATATAATATGTGGATGATATTAACTATAATAACTTAATTTGTTTTAATAATCTAGAACATCGTTAAAGTTCTAATTTATTAATATTGTATTAATTTATTATCACATTACCTGGTCAACTAAAGATATATCATAGATGCTCCAGAAGCTCTAGTACCTGGATTACTTCTATAATCTGTCTGTGTAATTTCAATGGAAGTTATCTTATGCCTTATCTGCAAATGCGTATCTGAATATAAGCGATAGATTTTTTTACGCACGACGACCATGAAGTTGGATTTGGGTGGAGGCAGTAGTGTTTACCAGCATCTGTAACTGAACAATGAAGAATTCCCGGCTGATTGTGGATTGTAACCTCTTATTTTGACGCCCGGAATTTTTTTCAAAGGTACCCGATATATTGGGAGCGATATCGGGTTATGCAAGATCTTCGTGGTGAGTGCCCACACATAGCACAGGAACTTAGCCGAACTATCCCCTCTAAGTATGGGTACTTAGTTGGTGGGCCAACACGTCGCTTTATCAGGCACTTCACATGGCGAGACTATGACTCAACTTTGCCTTTGAGCTTAGCTGGAGGGGTTAACAAAATTACTAGTACGTTTACATGCTAGTAGTTTAAAAAAAACCCAACACCTTCCTTCCTCACAACGACGTCCTTCCCGGAGTCATAGACTGGACGGTTCGACAGCTCCCACTCTTACCGCCTCTACTCCGAAAGCTCCTTTGCTGTTCTTTAAGTCCCGCAACTACAAAAACTATGGTTTGGACCTAACGATCGAAGTCGTGGGTTTCAATCTCACCCATTGTGCTACTAAAATGAACAAACTTTGAACTTACTCGTATTTACTTATTTTTTTTCGCCATCAATAAGTAATATAATCTCCCTGTGGATTACATAGCAAATAGTCGAGTAAACAATTAAAACACGTGTGTTGTTACCATAGTGCTTACGGATACACGTAGCTCGAATATCCAACGAAGCGCCTATTTCTACGTAATCTTGCTTTAGTTGTAGGTATCGCACGTGAGCCCTTCTCGTAGGACACGACACCGCCGTGACAATATTTTGTTGTGAATAAAAACAGGTAGGCATACATGTACCTGTATCATCTTTTTTGTTTATTACGGAATGAAGGAAAATTATCAAACATTTACAAAGACATGAACAGTATGTTGCTTGGATGTAAAAAAATGACTATAATGAACTATTGTTGTCGGACTTTTAAGAGGTGGTAGAACCTTCTATGGTTCAATTCCGGAGGCACCACAGCCACACCTATTTCGGCCTTATAACAGCAGTCTTGCTGCTGTGTGCTGGTCTAAAGGGTGTGGTCACGGAGGCATACATAATCGAGGCGATGCAACCTAGTCTTCAGGGGTAGCAACGCATTTGTGATCGACTAAAGAAAGAACTATGATCTTATCTTGGGTTGGTTACAGATGTCCATGGGCGGCAGTGATCACTTACCATCAGGTGGACAGCATGATCGTTTCTATCATATGCTACCTTCAGTTCCAAAAAAAAACTGTTAAAAAATTAATTTGAAATCGCCACTCTAATGAAATAGATACTGATAATTTTGTTTCTTTGTATTTCTTGTTTTATCTTAGATTGTAGTACCCTAATTGTGCCCATACCGTATAAACAAGAAACTTGTACTTATGTTCATCCGAAGTATACATGACTCCATATCGTTTCTATATCTACGATTGATCTAAGACTAATAAACGAGTTGTTGACCTCAATTTATTTCTCCCGTACATCCACGACAGACAACTTGGACTAGCGACAAACGATGATTGGTTGCATCACTTGCCATCGTAATTGGCTGAATGAGTTTCGCTAACGAAAGCCGCGTTCATACTATGCGAGGCAATGGCAGTCGCATTAAACAATCTAATTTAATATAATATTTATGTATGAATTCTGAGATACGAGCTCATTGTGCTTCCATGCGATGGCTAAGTTAATCTATTTATTTCAAATTAATCAAGTGGGCTTACAAACTTTTTACGGTAGAACTGAGTTGCGAGACTTGGTTTTTTACAAGTTATGTTTTTGATGGCTAAAACTTTAAAAAAATCTTGGAAACGCCCAGCTCAATTCACTTTAAGTAGCAAATTACTTTACATCGCGAGGCGATATCGAAAATGGCGTATTTAATCAAATATATTATGATCGTTGATTGAACACGCCATCTTTGATCTTACTGAAGCGAAAGATTTAATAGAAATGAATAAAATTTAATAATTGATAGTAAAAATTGTAGCAGCTGTTTCATAACTAATATAATAAAAAAAATTACAGTAATTTTTACTTTTTCATAAGATAGCAGCCGCCATTATTACGCTTAAAAAGATAATGTGATCGTAGCTGTCCCTTAATTTCGATTTGTTCGATACCGAGCATCTACAAGTCCGATTGGCTTGTGTCAAACGATGATTGGTTGCGTCACTGGTGAGCGGAATTGGCTAAATGAGTTTTGCTCGCGTGCTTGTGTGGTTAGCGCTGATTTTGAATTTCAAGCGGTCGCGGACCCCATAATAATACTTGGATGTATTTTGATTCATTACTGCAATGGTTGTGTGGACATTTTGTGTGCAATTAAATGTTCAATGACAAAATAGATGAATGCAGCGTATTGAATATGCTTCCAAACCAAAAACCGGATTAATGCTATATCTCAGCACGTGTGTACATTGCGGACCCCTAGGAATTAAAATAGATAACGCGCTTGTATGTCGTGCGCTAGCAACCATATCTATCTATGTGAAAAAATACTACATAAAACATGTAGTACCTTTCATTAATTTCATTCATTTCCTTATAATACTTTTTTTTAATCTTGTACTTTTCGTTAATCATGTATTGGTTGAAATGACAAGCACTTTGCCATTCGCTTCGTACACTTCGTAAGCCCATCTATTATTATTTTTTTTCCATTTACTAAAGGTGGTAGAAACTTTCACGGTTCGATTCCTGAGGCACCACCGCCACATCTATTTCTGCTTTATAACAGCAGTATTCTTGCTACCCGTCTATCAATATTATTTTTTACCATTTACCAACTAAATGGAGTCACATACTAAATAATCTTTGTTACTAATTTTGCAACAAGCACTTCATTACATGTGCATAGTAGTAATTTTAAGACTATTGTCTACAGGAATAGGCAGTGTAATCACCCTGCCTACTGCAATCACAAGCACTTTGCCCTTTGTTTCCTACACGTCGCAGGCCCATCTATCAATGTTTAGCGCGCGCCAATTTGTAACTCCACAATTTATTCTCGTACAGTCCTGTCGGCTTGGAATGCTAGTAAAAAGATTTCGCGTCTATGAGACAGATCTTCGTTATTCCAACCATCCAGCGTACTACGTTGGCGCTCAAGTGAAGTTGTTGCTATTTCTGTAAATTTGTAAGGCACTCGAGATCTGATTGCTTTTGTTTCTAAATTACCACTTTATTTAATCTTAATTGAAATTATCATACAAAATGTATAGGTACAGAATTCGGACTTATGCTAAAAGCATTCTCTCCCCGTCAACCTTAAGGCGTGCAATCCTTGAGGGCGGTTGCAAAAAGATAAGAGAAAATAATAAAGAGACGCGAAAATTAACAACTGCATATTAAAATAGTTTTCGTTACATAGGCACATACTTACCCGACCATTGTTATAAAACTTTTATTTATATGGTATACTAATATTAATATGGTAAATCCGTTTAAGTAGAGGTAGTTCAACTGTTAGGGATTCCTAATGAGTAAGGGAAGCTTAATGGTCGTGGGTTCGATCCCCACCCACCCATTGCACTATTGTGCGTGAACCCACTTTTACAACAATAGGCCTTTGAGTTTAACTGGAGGGGTTAACAAAACTAAAAGTAGAGTTGTATAAAAATGCTAGTAGTTTATAAAAAAAAAAAAAAATATATGTGGCATTACATATGCACTAATTTATACTTACTATTACTATTAATTGATCGATCTCTCTAAATAGGTACTGAGTATGACAACAGACCTACAGAGGTTCTTCTGCACCCACAATTTGTTACGCCAGGATGATTAACACTATGTACCTTTATTAACCATCCAACTTAAAGGGATGGTTGAGGGAAACGTAATTTTTACTACGACTACGTTCTTATAGCATCAATATAAATACATATAAGTAGTAAGATTTCTTGTAATGAATCGATAACAATGAAGGCCTATTCGCTATACAATCCACTTTGTTCATGGTCTCTTCAAGCAAGATCATAACTCCTATATCCGGACGCTCAGTTTTATTTCCCTGAAAGCTATAATAATAAAGTTTTTATTGCTATTCATCCGGCAAACACTCATGGTTCGGACAAAAGTTCGTTACTAATTGGTTCCACTATAGTTGAGTGAGCGAGAAGCGATGTGAGGAAGTCATTGGGGAGTCAACAATATTATTTATGGTGACGATGATTACTCATTAATTACCAAACCATTACTCAATTACTAAGGTTAAGGTCAAAAAGGCCTACAAAAAATTCCGCAATAGCATAATTATATCATTAAGATTGACTAATATTATTATTTTATTTGCGGAAGCTAATTTGTCCTAATCAGTTTTAATCCTTATCCAAATAAGTATATTGGTTACATCAAAATTTAAAATAACAAATATAAAATTATTCGCAACCAATTCAACCACGCAAGCTTTCTTAGCGTACGCAATTCCTTAGCGTAATGCTTCTAGCCGGTACGAAGGGCGTCGGGTCAGCTAGTACTTTATAAAGCGAGCAGAGCTACAGGCAAAAGCTAGCAAAACTATAAAAGAGGTAGATAAAAACTCGTAGATGATGAAGCAAGTGGCTAATTGGAGTGGTTATAGCATGGGATCTTCTTGTCAGTTCTGATCGGGCTCTGGCTTGATTTATGAGTCGGGAATATAAATTGTAAGGTCATGTTCGGCATCCGTCATACAGACAGCCAGTAAAACTCGCTATAAGTCATACGTTTGTTCTATGTAACGATCAACATTGACGGCTCCTAATTTTCGATGCATGTCAATAGCTTTTTTGATGCACAGCGCGCGTATGCTTTCGGGCTGCATTTAAGTTTCAAATATTTTTACATAGTAATTCAATAGTAGAGAATAGTCTGCCAGGTGAACATGGTCGGCTGGTTGGCCCTGAGATTTATATAGAAATAGTACTCGACAAAATAAAAACCTTTCTGAACCTGTTTGTGTGGACCCATCAGTTATTACTCACTTGTTACTGTATAATTATAGTTTAAATTTTATGATAATCAGTTTAGCCATTTGAAAATTATTTTATATATATTTTTATTACTATAATAAGCACTTTACTTACTCAATTCTTACGCAATACCAGTTTTAGTATTTTATTATCCTATGTTCTCTTCATATCTGTAGTCAAATAGCCCAATGGGTAGTGTGTCGGTCTTACGATCGAGACGTTGTGGGTACGATCCTCACTCCCCCATTGCACTATTGACATGAACCCACTCCTAACACAAGCCTTCGAGCTTAGCTGGAAGGGTTAACAAATTTACTAGTATATGGTATATTGAAATGCTAGCAGTTAAAAAAATTTTAGTGTTTTTGGTTGCTAATTGCAACATTGACTACACTGTAAAACATTACAATTCATTCATCTATAAAAAACTCTCCGCGTTGGTCTTTTCTTTCGTCCGAAGCATATAAGAATATAATAAGCATGAGTATGTTTTCTTGTCGTGGTGATATACTCAATCCAACTCTCATTCCTCAATTCCAACCACATCTAACCCTAAGTTACTCAATATAGTTTAATAAAACAAGTTCTGGTATCATTTGCTATCCACACATACAGCAGGGCTCTTCCAATTAGGATTGTGTAGATTTGGGCTAATTGGAGGCTAGTTGGCACATTATTTACCAACGTATATTGACACTCCTACCAAATCCCACACCATCTCTTACGACAAACATGTGGATAAAATCATTACAAGATCTTAATACATGTATCAAACAGATTGGGAGCTTGTACGTCCCTGCATCGGTAATTTATTACAAACTTTGTCGCTACTAACTGATTAAGCAGCTTCCTTTCGTGGGCGATCTAATTACCGACAAACCGAGAAGAACAATATGTAATCTGAATATTTATGAGCGTGTACCTTACATTGCGTCCATGGATTTGATATACCCGTACGGTTGTTTATCTTGAACGAAAATTGACTGTGTGCAATGAATAATTTATTGTGAGCAACCGGCACTGACGTTTGCCATATTTTAATATAAATCCATCTACCATATTGTATGCAAAATGCCATTGAATGCAGTGCAAGGCGGGATCATTATTTCAATATACGGTCGCGATATTCATCACACGGTCCGTGGTTGCAGCATTTTAAACAAATCATCTTTATACTTTGTACGCAGCCCTCGACGTGAACGCTCTCGGCTCGACTGGCTTGCGGAATTGATTTTAATAATGTCCGTTTTTTTATTGTTATTGTTTTTATATATACGCTATAGGGCTCCGTATATTTTAGCGTATATAAGGTATTTATGGAACATTTATGCGGGGCGCTTCAATGCACAGCGCATTGAAGGACATCAATTGTAAATCGGGATATCGTTGTTATTATAATGGGCTACCTGTATTAAGACCTCGTTATGCAGAATTCTTGGCCAATGACCAATTGTAAGACAATACAATGCCAATGCCCTAAGTATGTATTGATTAGGGTTGGCATAATAAACAATTGGCACGGCTTTTAATGTTCCCGGATGTGGTGATTTGTATTATTTTTATAGCGCAAGGAAACTTGTAGAGGCTCTTGATATTGTAATTCGTATTACCCCGCAAAATACTTTTCGGTGAAGTATAATTCGTTTATAATTTGTATATAATCACTAGGTTTTTTTCAAAAATAATAATAACAACTTTTATATTATTTCCTTCCTATATTAAACATCAATAATAACAAAGTATTACATAACATTATCACACTATGAAGAGTTCTATCAACTTCAGTTTGTGATCAATTTAAGTAGGTATTCCATTTTTTATTATCCCCAGTTATTGGGACACGATATTATAGTAAACAAAATCTTATTAATTATCAATTTATGCTACGTATTCTCACCAACACCCAGGGTTAACTGGTAGAGAGTACATCCGGGCATTAAGTCCACGTTTTGTAACCCTTACTTTCAGGTGCACTAAATAACAAGTTACTTGTAAAACAAGCCAGGTTAACCTGACCAAACATGCCAAATTAACTATAATTAGTATAACGACTGCTCTGGATAGCTGTTACAATAAATTTCTTAATTGCCCTCCGCCGGCAGATAGCGGAGATTCTTAGACGGTGATGCAAATGTGATCTCATTTTGTTTACGATATTTATCAACAGATAAGATAATTTTCCCTACAGAAGTTCTGAACAGGTGTTGCAATGAAACTTGTTTTTAGTCTTCGTAAAATGTAGTTTTTACGCGGGTTGCCTGTTTTCGTAGTTCCGATACCATGACGATTTCTTGATGAATAATCGTAATATATAAGTTCAGCATACCGTTTTATGTGATGCTTTTTAAAACGATAGAAATAAGAAATAAGAAATCTCGCATTGTCATGTTCTGATTGTTATTATACTCCATCCACATCCACTATCATAACATATTGTCGGCAAAAGTATTCGTATACCTATGTTTGCTGTAACTAGTTTTATAAAAACTACCGTTTACAATTTTTCCTGCATGTATATCCCCCGTATATATATTTTCGTTACGCTACTTTCTCCTGAAAATAAACCAACACAAGTCGAGAAAGAAGAAATGAAAGGACCCAAGGTACGAGGTACTTGTGCTAGCATTAGCAAGGGTCGCACAAAGGGGAGAGCAAGGTACGCAAACAACTATGATGGAATAAAAAATCTGTTTGTGTTGCAATCAATCAAACAAAGCCGGCTCCCGGCTCCAAAGCTAACTTTCCGGGCGCCCGCTATTATTTAGTATTGATTTCTGACTTGATTTGACTATTTTTGTTGGTTTTCCGCGTCTCAATGTTTGCACACATTTACTACACTCTTAGACTGTGATTTAGTTTGGTTAAAGCTATTTTGGAAAACGAATCATTGCGGTCGAGGACTTTTTAGGTCCTTTATTTGTGGATTAATCTACTCATTGACGCTTTTACATGACCTTTGGTCCACTTTTTCACCACCTTTACTACACAATTCTATTAGACAGGTCTTAATACTTCCTATAGGTCTGTCTGTGTACTGTCTGGCTACGTTCGCAAGGTTTAATTATTCATTCATTACAGTTCATTAAACTCTATTATGGCACTAAGTGGCTTCATTTTTCTCTCATGTTTATTTTATCACGACAACAATAATCACATTCCACGGTTCTATGCGAGGTGTTATTAAGTGTTTCAACAACAAAAACAATGTACCTACTAATTTACGCCTCAAGAGACGGCGCAGACAAGAGTAGTAATTAATGGTTTATTCATGACAACTCAATTGTACAACTTATCATGAACTTCGGAACAAGTTTTGAAGAAGATACAAAATAGAAAGGGTCAATGAACAGTAAGGGAGTCGTCTCATCTGTCGACGTTGGATCGGATTTAGCCAGTTAGGAATTTATCGACAATAAATAGAAATAAATTGGCAATTTGACCAAAAAAAACTTTTTTGCTTATTCAATAAACGCGTGACTTGATAGTTTGCTCTGTTGTTGCAATGACTTAAGTTGCATTTGAATCATTTTTTTATAACTGCGAGAAAGCAAACGAGCATGCAGTCCACCTGATGGTAAGTGGTCACTGCCGTCCATTGACATCTGAAATAAACCCAAAATCGGATCAAAGTTCTTTCTTAGGTCGACTATAAATGCGTTGCTACGCATATAATAGGATTTGTTGTAAACTTAAGCCGATGTTTTTAATTAAGTCTTGGCATCTCAAAACGAAACGCAAATCAACTTGACATGAACCATTTGCAATTGAACACTTTTTACACATTCCGTCACCGTCAGTACAAGCAGTATGATTTATTGATCGTCTTATTGCTGCCACTTAAACTACGTTCCACACATGGACAATATAAATGACTAACAAACTCTTGGTTGTATTATTTGATAAATTAATCGTTTATAAAACTAAGAAACCGCTTCCCAGTCCCACCATCAGACCAGCTCAATGGTAACATAATATTGTATTGTCATCCAATCTACATATATTAGCCAAGTTTCATGATAATACAATAATTATAAGTGCGAGTAATTCAGATTCTTAGATTGTATAATATTATATAGTTTTTTAGTTTTAATATAGTTAGGGACAGGTCGGTCCAATAAAAGCGTGAAAACAACATTATATTATTATTTTCCGATAGAGATGCTATTATTTGTACAAATGCTAAATATTATCGATTTAAAATGTCATATAACTCATAAGAAAAACGATTCATATTCTTAAATGTAGATGTAAAAGTATATTTAATAATGCATGCACAGGAATGTTTATTTAGGTACAAGCTAATGTTAAAACAATTTTATCGCAAAAATGCACAAAGAAAACAATATCTAAAAAAACTCAACATAAAAGCTAGAAAAATCTGGAATATAACATATTAAACTAAATATATTTAGATATGTAAATTAATAACATTAAATATATTAGCTTTTTGTATTTTAAGTCCTACTAACGCATTGGTATAAAGCAGTTGTTCGCTGAACTCGCAACCCGTATGTCACCAAACATAGACAAGAACGGAACACAATGGAGTCTTGTTTAAGAATTAACTCTGAAGGCGGCCAATCAAGCAGGCCATCGGTTAGCTGATCAAACATAACAAAAAGCCCACACTCAATCATGACGAATCTAGCGAGGTGCTAAGCCGATGCCATCAATCATGTATGAGTGCATTCTCAAAGTGTTGCCCCTAAGTATCTGTATTTTCTGTATAAACAGTGACAAAAGTTATACTTATGTTTATAAAGGTCTTCCAGTCTAAAAATGCACGCCCCTCCACTAAACAAAATTATTTTAATATGTGAAATCGTATATATATTATATCTTTTTACTAGTACTAGGATTTTTCTTTAAACCCAGTCTGGTCCGTGCACTCATTGGGTAATTAATAGT
>DWNJ01001891.1:0-11271 GCA_018250275.1 Udranomia eurus
GTATATGTTAAGACGAATTTAATGAGCCCAAACTCGATATGTTTACCAGTAGGCAGTCTAAGGTTCCGTCAGCCACCTTCCAACACCATCATCAGAACAAACCGATGGTACCATAATATTGTATTGTCATCTAATCTACATATAATTGCCAAGTTTCAGGATAATACGACAATTAGTAGTGCGTGTAATTCAGATTTTTAGATTTTATTACATAGTTTAGTTACAGTTCGACCTATTGAAGGCGTGTAAAAAATACTGCATACCCATAAAAAGACTCCATCTGGATAGCATCCTTTTTGTTTCTCTAAAAATGTCTCTCGAATCATCGTAATCAAGTGTTTAACAAATAGTAGATACGTCCCGAGATGCGATCTCACGTCGCTCCCAGATAGGAGATGTAGAAATTATATCCCAACTGTACCGTACGCAGGGCTGTCACTTGCTGGGTATTTACAATATTTTTTGAAGTGCAAACTTTCGTAGCGGCGTTTGGTACGGGAAAATCTTATGGGCTGGTAATCAACATGCTAATAACAAGCGTCATATAATTGATAGTATTGTGTCTATACAATTCTTTTTTTTTATTGTCAGATAAGTATGCAGTGTAGGTACTGTAGTTGTAGAACTGCGCTATCTACTTCGTAATTTTTTTTAATTATTAAAAATATATATTATATATATGTGGGACTGTAGAGGATATAGAGCATCCTTTTTGCTTCTCTAAAAATTTATTTCAAGTGATCATAACGAAAAGTGTGTAACAAATAGCGGAGACGTCCCGAGGCGCGATTTCTTGAGATCGACGCGGAGACGCCGGTCAAAGATAGGAGAATGTAGAAATTATATCCCAACGGTATTGTACGTAGGGCTGTCACTTACTACATTATTTATTAAGTAGAATGGCAGACATTTTTCCGACTTACTCGGTGGTGACTGACATGACATGACATGTGTAATTAATTTACCTAATCCCTTACAACTATAACTGTATTTTTAGTTCAGTTAGTTTTGTTCAGTTATACTCAATCCAATCTGCCGACTATGGTGCAGCAGCATTCAAAAATACAAAGACCGTTAGCAAAAGTTTGTAACACGAGCACACCCGTACGCTAAAACTAGTTTGTAAAAACTCAAAAGTGTAAACCCTAGCCCGTCTCATTCATTAGTGACGGTCGCACGTCCATCGACAATCGACTGAATGCCTTTCAACTAGCCGCCATCTCTATACATAGACTAGGCTTGGAACGTGGCTCTGCTTAGTTTTCTTTCTTGATGTGATAACGTCTATTAAATCGATGAATTCCTTCTTTGTGGTTTGTTTCGATTAATTAGGTCTTTATATAAAACAAAATAATGATAATTCAGTGATAATAATTCAATTCATAAAATAATGCAACTTTTCATCAGTGTTTTTTTATGATTATTATTTAAAAATTGTTAATTTTACGCTTTAAACTAATTATAACTATTGTATGCCCGAATAGCGCAAGCAGTCAACAACAAATAATTTTCATTCCATTTCATGACGTTATCACTTAAAATTATCGTCCGTACGTCTCAAAAAAATTGGTGGAACTTTTATTGTTTTTCCATACAACCTGTCAACCCCTATTGGAACCCCTTAGGGGTCGTAATTTTGTCAAATTCTTCCTTAGTGGATGCCTACGTCATAAGAGGATTATGCGTGCGAAATTTTAAGTTTCTAGGTATAGTGGTTTAGGCTCTGGGTTGATATGTCAGTCAGTCAAGCGCTTGAGTTTTATATATATATAGATTATTAGCACACTGACACTTAATTTTAAACTCTACAGTGAAGTCGAAAAACTCATCTGCGCAGGTTATTTACCTTCGCAAAACTACACACAAAGCCAGCGGGAGACATTTGTTTTGGACGTGATGCATTCGGCACGGCACGCAAAGGGAATAGAGGGTGATTAGTCGCGCGAATTTTACACTCGAACGGACTCAAAAGAGGATTTGAAAGGGCACCCACTACGCCATATGCATGATTTCGCATTTTAATATGAACGGCGTTGAATAGGTTTTTTTGTTGACGCTACCGCCGTCTCACTTGCTCGTAATGACTGAGTTTTTGCGTTTGATTGCAAATTGTTTGTTGATCTTATTTTCCGACGGAAATTGAAATCTAAGTGCTTCGTCTATGTGTCTTTGGTTCGCCGAGAACTTTCGCGCCGCAAACGTGTCTTAAAGGAAGGTAAGAGTCAGGAGAGTTAGGACATTGGCCTAAAGTCCTTGCTTATGTTACTCATTTATTTCCAATTGCCTACTTCTGGAAGAGAGAGATTGCGATAAAAAAGGAAGAACTAATTTTGGGGGTAATCATCAAGGCCTCTTCAAGTAATATTCCTATTAATTTTATATTATTACTAGAGATCGCCTAGCGGTCGACAAAAATCGACTGTATACCATAGAATTTTAGAAATTTCAGTTGTAAAATATCTGTACTTTTATACTTATAGAATAATCAACAATATTTTTGACTAATCAAAATGAAATTGTTTGACAATGACGATGAACAACTACTCGTAGGTGTCTATAAACTTGTGTACGGCGTCAAAGGCATGGTTGTATTATATTTCTTATATAATATAATCTTATTATAATGGTTTCTTTAACTAATTTAATGTATTTCTAATGTCATTATTACATAAAATATTGACTTCCGGCACATCTTCTCCGTATAAACTTCGACTATGCCTAATTTCATACTCCTTCGTTCGTGTAATTGTCGTAAAAATCGTTCCTGAACTTTTTGCTTCACGTATATAGATAAAAACTGGTATCAATCGTATCAACATACTCGTATTAAAAAAGGGTCACTGATGTTTATCCATCTTTCGACGATAAAAATCGTAGTTTCTTAATTTTAAGTCTTATAACACATTCAAATAATACGAGTATACTCGTATAGAATCGAGAATCAAATGTTTTTATTCATTATAAGGTATACAAACACACTCAATGAACGTCATATACATTTCCATTAGTCAGTGGCCGTCGGCAACGCCTTCAGGTCCTCAGGTCGTGGTTGACCGGGAGAAAAAAAATCCCAGCACTAATCCTAGTACTATAACATAATTATGTTAATTATCAATCAGTATGTGATACCTACGAGTATAGAAGGCACGTATATACGTATATATATATATGTATGTGTACGTACGTAGTGGGTAGGTAATGTCCGTCGCAACGAGCCGAGAACACAATGGGGCAATCTGGCAATTGTCAGTAATGTGCAACAATAACGCGGTGTAATTTTCATATCGTAGCAAGGTCGTGAGACGACTGGTGCCGTAATACGTATTTTAGTACAGTTCAACTAGCGCGGAGCTTACATTTTGCAAATTTAAAAATCTTGCGCATTCATAGGTTGTCTGTTAATGCGTTTTGATGAACACGTGTGACTCTTTGTTTTAAAGTACACTGTTACCATCTGTGCTCTGACTGTTATCTCATGAAGATACTAACAATACGCCCTGTTTCGTTAAAAAACAACTGGTATCTTATTCCAAAAGCTTGAGCATGGCATTTCTCTCGTTTGTTAGGTCCTGTACCACTGGGCTGTTGGCGCATCATTCTTTGAGAGAAGAGAGTACAATTTTAATATTGTTGATACACTTGACGTCATTGAGTCGCTGAATATTGATATAAACATTTTATTTCCATCAATGTTAAACACTGCATTATAGATGCAGAAGTTTGTTTATAAACCCTTACAAAACATGTACCCACGCTTAGGATCAAGGTCCATCCAGCAACGCTCGGTAAACATCCGAGACGGTGCCAGCGAGATTAGTCGACATACGAAACTCGGTTGCGTGTTACTAATTAACTAATAAAGTACATAGAACAGACCCATACATCATATGACTCCATAGTATTCTCGGCGTCAATAATTCATTAAAACGAGTCGCCGCGACGCGTTGATGAGTAATTGTCAAGTGGTAGGGCGACAAGATTGCACAAGGTGCAAGCTTATTGCCACGCAAGCGATAATCTTTAACACCAACTAGATACAGTCTACAATTCTCCGACCTAACACCAAGCTCAGGCGTACCTCGTACTAGTTTCGCTTACAACTGCACATCAGTTTTTACGCCCCCGCAGATCTAATTTCAGTCCTATTAATTACAACTTAGAATCCCGTTTTCATCGCTTCAACTAAAAATAAATTTAGATATACGGTCCGTGTTTTATGAGAAACGGCAAAGCCACAATAATATCAGTCGGAATAATAAAAAGACCGCGGCCATAGTCTTACGGGGACCGACATTTGAATGTTGATGCGCTCATTTTGTTATAAAAAGGCCCGCTTCAAGGTATACGGTCTATTCAGTAGCTATTTTAAACTTGAAAGGACATTCCGCGCCCTGTTTTGCATGGACGTCTATGCTTTAGAGTTGGCAGCAATTGAAGATAAATTGACCATTTCTCTAATGACATCTCAAAACTGCTACTTGACTTTTAAAAGATTTCTGTAAAAATAATCTGCATTAATTTAAACTGTTTTCCGGTTACTGCCGCGCCTGCGTTTATTCGTTTAAAACATATTATAAACCATTGATTTTGATTACAACAGTATAGTATGGATATCTACTATACTATATAGTACTTACGCATATTACGTGCATGTAGAAGTGTCGATAAATGTTAATTTGTAAATAAATGTCTTATTTAATTATCTGTGAATTGTAAGTATTATATATATAATGACATAATACCGTCATCTCCGTATAGTCGACAAAATATACAAAATATTCATCGAGAAAAAACTACAACGATACAGTCGTTTTTTCTCGGCCGCTAGACAGACATTTAAAGACAATATTCTAAATCCTATCAGTAGAGACCTCCTAAGTAGAAATTTACTTGAGCTCTTCATAATAATAAAAAGTACATAGTATAGTACCATTTTATCACATTAGTGACAAAAAACTAGATGCGTGAGTTGCCAGAAAGCGACGAATCTATTTATACGACGTGGCCGAAGTGTAGCGAAATTCACAGAAGTCTGCGGTTTTGCTTTGCCAAGTTGGCATTACAACTGTGACTGGAAACTGATAGTAGTGACATTGACGTGAAGTGCTAATACATGCGTGAAACGTTACAACGGATTATATCCGAGAATAATCCCGTTTTTTTATAATGACACAGTCGAGTCATATAGAATTATGATTTATGATAAAATCTTGGTTCGTTCGTTCTAGGTTTTTCAGCCCATAATACTAACATTTAACCTAAACAGATTGTCATACAAAGTAATCTTAAAACTTTTAAAGATCAAAGAAGAGAAAATATTACAAAACATAACACAACATCTGTAATCATGGTATCTTAAATCGTTATTAACAACCAACGAAATAAAACAAAGATAGAGCACAAAACTAGCTCCATAATGAAGGATTTAATAATTATTCATTGGAATATGGCGGTATGCTGGTTGCAATCGGATGCGTTCATTGCATTGATTGTGGCAATTCATGTCTCATGACATCGTACACTATAAAATTATTTCCGTGCGTGCTCTGAAAGCATCCGAGAGATTAAATACATACGCACACATGGCGACTAGTTTGTACTGATGATATCGAGTTAGGTACGCTATATTTATTTGTAGAAAACTAAGCAGAAATATGGATGCAAATATATGGCTTAAATAAAAGTAATTTACCGAGAAAGAAACACTAAACAATGCAAGGTTACTTGCGATTGACTCACTATTAATGTATGTGACCGTTGACGATTAGTATGAAACAAAATACGTTATTCGAACGAACAGAACGAGGGTCATTTAATATAATGGTTAATAAATTTGACAGGAGAGCGTTGATAAGATCATCATCAGAGGTCGAGGTCGTACAAACCAGACGCTAAAAGACAACGTCCAGGGTATATTAATAATATTAGCTTTCACTGTTATTAAAATATCAATTATTCAGCAGCAGTCCGCTGTGAAATTGCACAGCTGTTGGAACTTCCTATTAGGTTAGACGAAACCGTGCACCGTGTTAATAATTTATACGTTCGGACTTCCTTCTTCGTATCGAATCCATATGGAGTTGTTGTTAATTCATTCGGTTTTTATGAGGATACTGATATTCGTGTTAACGGTACTGTTTTATCCGGTCGCACGAATGCGACAATTGTATTTTAATTTTTTAAAATTTTTGAGTAAATTTGTATGTTATTTCACAGTGCATAAATGAACAAATAAATAATGATCGATACTCAGACTGGGTTTCCTTGCGTCGTGGGTGCTATGGACAACACATAAATGCAAACGCCGATACCTACATTCCTCGCTGCGAATTGAACCCAGAAATCGGGGTCGCTAGGGCAGCATCCTTCGTCGCGCCATATGGGTCTACGACGGCTGCTTAAATATCATAAAAGGGATCTCACCAATTAAATCGTACTGCCATTATCGTGTGGATCTCAATGTTTTATCCTAATCCCATCTTCACGACAATTTCCGACGTAACACGTTTCAAGGACGACCGCTTTACGCCATCCGGTTCGATTGAACAGATTGTAGAAAATCACCATACTTTAAAACCATTAAATAATTTTCATCTCACAATATGCTATGAAAAGGTGCAACAAACAGCCAATTGGAGGTATGATTACTAGTCATCAATAAAATAATATCCTGCCCGCCGTGCCAATACTCAACGCAAATTACAATTTACGAGACAAATCATCGGCTTTATATGCCAGTGGAGCAAGTTTCTTCCGAACATAATTATGGGTTGCCACTAAATTAACGTTAAACGCATGACGTTTTTGACGCTCTCCGGAACAAAAAGAAGATGTTTTTAAACTAGCTGCTTCGGTAAACGAGAAACACGACTATGGAGCAGCTTTGTCACGAGAAACCTAGATCGTGATCGACACACAGAGATACTTTGTTGTACTCTGCTGTACATATTTAAAGAAAAGTACAGCGACATTTAAAGGTTTAAAAAGGCATAATGATACTGACTATAAACACATGATGATTTTAGGCAAAGGCGAGAAACTCCGTTCTTTAGAGTAAAACAAACAAGACGGCAAGTTGCTCTCATAAATTCTCATCGGTCCCTTGAAGAACAATTTCAGTTTTCTTTGGATTTAATCAATGACCATGATTGTGACACCTAACATTTTTTTTATAACATGCAATTAATTATAATAACAAACGAGCATGCAGTCCACCTGATGGCAAGTGTTCACTGCCGCCCATGACGGCTGTAATCAACCCAAGACAGGATGGAAGTTCTTAAGTCGACAGATGCGTTGCTTCCCCTGAGGACTGAGCTTGGACGCCTCTGTTTAAGAATGTGTGACAACCTTCAGACCAGAACACAGCAGCAAGACTGCTGTTATAAGGAAACAGAACAGAACAGAAATAGGTGTGGAGTCGAACCGTAAAAGGTTCTACCACCTTCAGCTGTAAGTAATGTAACTGTAATGAATGGACGTGTAACCTGGCGGCTAATGACGGCGATCGAAGGCAATTGAGCCATTAAACCTACAATTAGCATCGCCTGCAAATTGCCGCCTTCCTGATTCCCACCTGCGCCTGCACAGCTCCGTGAACTAGCGCCCATCGGCTGATGTTCTTCTTCACGGCTCATTGTTCTCATTTTATTGCGTTTTGATTACACGGACGGAGAAACGCGATTGTTGGAGCTTTGTTTATGACAACTATCTGTTTCAGAAGTGTTCTTTTTTTAGATTTCTCAGTTATCTTGCAGCTGTCCAGATATACGGTTAGAATTTAAATGTTCATCATAATGTTGACGTTTACGGTAGTGAAGCATTTGTGGCATTTGTGTTGGTTAAATCACCATTAATTTGTTCCGTGAATAAGTTGTTGTTTGTAAGCGAGCTCTGATTCGTTGTTTATTATTGTGCTGTAAGTTATCTACCCCAATTCTCTGTAATACATAATTATTTGCAGTCCAAACAATTATCTTTACAAGGACCGTGTATTTCTTGCTGCCATGTCATACGCATGCATATTTAACGGGTAATATATTATACAAACATTTAAAATTGCTTTACAGTGATCGATTGTAATCTTGTTGCGCGTACAAGTTTTTTTATCGGCAACTCAAACAATGAGACTCTCGAATAAGGGCCGAATGGGAAATTAATAAAACGAAGGCAACTCCAAATATGTAAGACTTGCAGATGCGCAAAAACTTCAGTGACGTTCATCGAATGTCTTACGCTTGTACCATGAGATACTTAGTCAGCGGCGTGTTTCGGTGAACGTACCACACGATATCAGTTCTAAAGATTAAGGTTTTATGGATTGTATTACCGTAAAAATCTTACTAGATGCGTTTTCCTGCTCGACCAGGCGTACGAGAAAGAAATCCATCAAGGTTTCGCTTCGATACAGCTGTCGATCGCTATTGACGGTTATATTTCGTCTTGTCATGTACGCCACTATTTTTTACTGAAATTAATGAGGAATGACGAACGTCTTCACAATGGACCCAGAATTGGGAAAGGGTAAATGTAGCGAAACGTATTTTTTTTACTTTTTTTTACGTCCGGTAGTCATTAATTGTGGTCATATTTGTTAATTTTTCCTTTCTTAAAGGATCATTAAATGTTAATTACAGTATCATATGTGTTAATTAAAACAGCCATGTCAGTCAATGACTTCCTTACAACAGTTTATTTTTTTTATTTGACAGTCTCTGTTAGTAGAATTTAATTTGATTTATGTGATGGACTTATCTAAAGTAGCACATGTTAACACGTGTTACTGGCAACATGAATATTGTAACTCGAAATTTACTAATGAGAGCCAAGCGACTATTGCAATCAAAATAAATAAGAAACAATTTAATTCCCTTAAACATAGTTCTCCTACACATGTCACCTGCGAGTCTCATAACTACGAGTATTGAGAACAAGAGATGTATTATGTAAACCCACTCTGACCTCCCATGCTCAAGTTCGTGAGAAATTCACCTCGGCACATACGTTATTCAATATCTTGTTACAATTTAGATGTGTTTGGCCTTCTTCCAGGAACCTTATTACTTGGGAAGGTGGATCGTAGATTCGCAAATTGAACTACCTGTATAATCCCTGAAACGGGCTGTTTTTTTTTTATTTCCCGACTATAGCAGTCTGGTTTTTTTGTCCCATGAACCATGAATGAAGTTTTGATAATCTATTTTGAATTATTTTGTTTTTCAAATTTTGTAAAAATTACCATAATTGCGAAGTATGCAAACTCAAGTAAAGAAGAGTAAGTTTCTAAAACATACGTTGTAAAATATTTTTCAGGTTACATATAATTAGTAATCCATATTTCCATCGCATTATATCAGCAGAACATTATGTGATAGATTTATCCAAAGCGTTCAAAGAGTTACGAGATTGATGCTTCACATTGTTATTGCACTTTCGAAATAAGTTTCTATAATTTTTCTCCTCTAACGCCTTCCCCACGTATTTGTCTGTCACATTGTAGCATAAGCTCACAATTTACTGCGTCGAGACGCTGACTAATTTCTCCAAGGCCAAAGAAGATCCATTATTATTTATTACCATATAAAATTATTCCCTCAGGAATTTACAAGGCGAAACCAACTATATTACGTACCCATTGAGCTCATATTAAGTTTTTCGTAACCGAATCGAAATCACATTTAGACCTTTTACTACTACCGTGAGTCACAAAAGAGAATTACTGAGAATCTAAAAATAGGCCTTATGCCTTTATTGTTATTCGACAACGAATTACAAATGTACCCACCGATAGTTACTCATACAATAAACTCGCGAGGAAAATGACTATAAAATATTTTCATTCCTTAGCCATTAAAGTTATAATTGTAAATGTTGAATACTTCATTATGCGTCCAGACAACAAAAACATCATCTAAGTAATTATAGCGGAATTCACGAGGATATTTTCCGCTTTATTTGATAACTGTTATATCCGGACAGATAATAACCGTATCAATCATTTCAATTAAAACAACGTACAGTTTCCGCCATAGAGGCAACAGGCGTTAACATAAATTAATTTTCTAATCGTTATGTTATGAACGATTAATTAAGTATCGATACAATATAGCAAATGTGTCTGTCTGATCCATTTCCCTAAAATAATTTATAATACGAATTTTCCACAAAGTACCTTTTATTGTTTTTATGAGTAGGTATAAAGAAGCTGTTCAGTCAATACTAGGTATTTGGATACTGCATCAGTATAGTCAAGTTAAACGAACACAGATCCAAATACAAGCGTCCCATAAAAATTCGCGGAAGTCGTCCTCGGAGCTCTTTAAATAGCATTACTGACACATTAAACACATGTCACCGTTACAGGACTTGCGAGTATGCGGGGTCATCGTCAATGTCCGTCGAAATCGGGTCGCCAGTAATTCCTGAAGATCCATTCCGGCACGACGCCTTCAGGTTCAACTATGAGTGGGTGTTACCTACTCAGTTCTGGTTTTATATATAACGCGTTCACTAGGATATACTAAGCTATTTGAATGTCGAACATTACCTGATGACTCTTTTTAAAAACCGTTATTATACGGTCAATACTGTGTCTATTCAATGTTTTCTCTGTCTTTCTTGTAATTGCTACTCTTTTCTACTATTATTATTGTTTAATATGATTTCTTAAAACATAAAGTCATTACAAGTCTTTCTATTTTTCTTTGTATATATTGTTTATATTTTTTCTTTGTCGTTTGCATATGTTACCGCCTTTTTTTCTGCACATCCCTGAGGTTGTCTCTTTGACAATGACTTTTACTATTCAGTCGACCTTTCGTGTCATTTTGTTCTAGTTCAATCGATAAAGAATAAATACATGTATGTGTTTGGTTTATGATCTCGGTACTGCACGTTTGTTTACGAGCGCCCGTTTATTTTGGACTCAGAAGTAGGCGACCAGCGCACACTCCTGGTGCATGTCCGTCCGCGGCTTCGGTTGCCTCGCCGCGCAGTGAATTATTATATCCCCTTTTGTAATCGCTTACGTGAGTTACCACGTCGTTACTTGTGATGCTTTTAGCGCTCGCTCTATGTGCATGGGTTGTTTGATTCGAGACGAGCGTTCGATACACTATCCCTTCGTAGTTAACGTCACATTTGCCTTGATAATTAAGTAGTTGCTTTACTTGTTCGCTCCACATTTTAATATTGTTTTGCTTTTTAGAGCAACATTCCAGTGTTAAATAATAGCATTAAATATGTATGTTTTGTATTAAATAAATAGAAAAG
>DWNJ01001892.1:0-11271 GCA_018250275.1 Udranomia eurus
ATGGTTATAATATGGCGAAGACTTTTCAGTAAAGATATTTAAATAAAAGCCAAGAGTACGTGTGAATGATAATAAGCATCCCTATTCACTTCATATTTCATAGAAGTAATTATACATAGGTTCCTAGATATCAACGTATGAAACAGGTACTGTGGCGTATCATTTCCGTGAATCAGATTTAGGGGAAATATTGGCTGTACGCAATAAATATTCACCAGCTTTCTGTCAAAAGGGCCATTTTCATGATAAGATGGTTTCATTATTAAATTGGAGTGACTGTTTTTCTATCTTACTATATTGAAAGTCCTCTGTTCATCCCTGAATATATCATCAATACTGTAGGATTTTGTTGCTTGATTTTTTGTCTTTTCAAAAGCCAAATGTATGCCCATTGTCAGCTGTTGGGTTACCTAAATTGCCACTTATCTATGCACTTTTAGTATGTAATTATAAATGGTTTCTTCCAAAAGTTCTGGGTTTTATTAGGGAAATCAAGTGAAAAGAGAATCCAATGAGAAATCTTAGTGTTCTCGGCCCATCAGAGTGGCGTTCATTAGAGGATTCTTGTTGGAGTTCTTCAGGTATAAAGTCCAAAGATCAAAAGGTCAGCAAAACAACATTATATTAAAGATTAAGATGAAGTTATTTCTAATTATTTACGCTCGGCTCTCAGTAATAGGGCCAACACTTAAAACATCTATTTTATTGAAGTCAACATTAATCTACAACCCCACTGTTGGGCTGAGATTTCCTGAATTAAGAAGATCTGACTATAATGCACACCTTCGATTACATGAAACAAAACTCGTGAATATGTAATTTTCCTACGTTTTTACTACTATCAGCCTTTGCAGGTCCACTGCTGGACATACGAGATAGATGAACTCGTAGACCTCCCTTCGCTTAATTTTTACGAAACACTACTTCGTTTTTGAATGCCCTAAACAGGAAAAGACAATAATATCGAAGGACGCTACTTAAGAGTATATTCGTTTCCATCTTTGTTCTATATTCCACATATCCCAATTTATTTATATGATTACGTTGAACAGAATCTATTCAACGACAAAGTCCACCATGCTTGACGTTTTACGTGTTGGATTTCTGTGTATGGTAACTGGATCTTTTAGAAAGATATCAAACATTACTTTACTCCACATTCGCTCGTGCGTGACCGGAATTTTTAGGTAGTTGGCGATATTTTTTTTATTTCTTTGTCATTTTATGTCGTTTTAAGGGCAACAAGAATAAAAAAACGTTTACTGAAGATATGTTCTCTAGTCGAATACGACGTACGACTGCCTTTGTCTGTTGTATTTATTAGTGAAACGATTTAGACGTAAGTAATTTCATTTTGAAAATTATATACCTATGTTATTAAAGAAACTTGCTGTGGCTCAAATTAAAAGTAAAATACAGTGAAAACTCGCCGTAGAATTTTACTCATAGAACAGAAGCAAATATTGCTTCAATAAGAAGAAATACCCACGTGTTGCAGTTGAACAGCCGCGAGCGAACCACAAAGGGTTATGTAAACCAACTTCAGTACACCTTTTGGAACATTGGAAAAATACTGGTCCAATAACTTGGGATTCAGTTCATAAAGAAGATGAAGGATAATATTTTATACCATTAAAATTACTAAAACGGTCGCCGATATCGTCATTTCTAAAAGAATTAACCCGATAAATATCAGTAGGATCGCCAACTTGTTATAAGTTATCAGCCGTTTGTTCAATGTCGTCCGTAACGCAATTAGCACAAGTTTCATCCACTCAATTAGTTCGCGCGTTTTTATACGTCCCCCGCTACACTTTCTGTTTTAATGGAATTTGTAGATTGGGTTAAGTTAAGTTTCTCTGAACATTAAATTTGACTGACTGAAATGTGCGTGTATTTTCTGTATGACTGTACTTGACCCTTGCAATGCATACGGGCTGAGAGTCAGGCTGAAGAATTCACGCTTTGGCGGGCGGTCTTTGGTAGTCAGAATGAATCAAACCTACCTTTGTTGGATTCAATGGAATATCTACTGGGTAGGTATGTTCGCTTCGTTTGAAAGTCTAGTTAAAAATAGCCTCTTACAGCCGGACCCAGAAATCAAGAATCAAGGATCAGGATAATTAACGTTATATACGAGTACATTTTCTTTAGTTAATGGATAACGCCTTCAGGATCTCAGGCTATGGTAGACCGAGAAAAGAAGCAGGCAGAAAAAAACTACCAGCACTCTTTTGGAATACGAAATAAATAAATAAATAGATATATATCGGAATAGGGTATTATTCCCTGCTTCAACATTTCTGATTTACAATATTTAGCCAAACTGTACACATTATCGACTGTAAGGATCTACTAGAATAGGTTAAAAAGTATAATGATTTATTGTTAGGACCGGCGAAGCACACATTTTCAACAAGTTAGTAAGCAGAGCTTCGACGTTTATTTATGGTCGCCGCACCGCATATCTATTATTATAACGGATTTGCATTTATAATATAGAAAGCAATCACGGTAGGTAATATAGAAAACAAAAGTTCTGATAACCAGTAAAACGGCCTAATAAGAATCAATGCATTCGCCACGAAGGTGTTGGGTCGAGCTACGGAGTCTCACCAAGAGATGTGCCTGATGGGGCGACGTATGGGACTTAGAAGGATAATCCGTTGGCGTTTTACAAAGCACAAATAGGTGATTAAGATGTACTGCAGAGATTTTAAATACAATCTACATGGAATAGGAAATCTAGTAGAAATTGATTAAGATTAGTTGGAGTCTTCAATAAAACTGCGTACGTCAAGTAGCGTATGCCTTCTACACTCTTTAAATCGAAACCCAACAGCGCATACTTACTACTACATTACTGATGTGGCGATAATAAATAAATACTTCCGTCTATATTAAATTTCCGAAACGCGTGCATAGAATATGGCATGGACTTAAAATATTTATACCTCACAATTTCATAATTAACTCGGTCAAACGTCGAGCGAATGGATTGGAAGACCACAACTTGAAACAGGTGGTTTTGACAGTTGTTTAAATAATTTTAATTTAAAATAGAAATACAGGTCACCATGCTTATTATACCATAATAGGATTAAGAGGGTCCGCCATTATCGTTTGCTTCGCGGCTTATCCTTTTCAGAGGCTATAGACGAAATTACTCTGGCCTTGCAGGATATTTATGCCATTCGTGTTTAATAGCAAGGTTGAATTTATTTCTTTTATTTAAAACATGAACAATTATTTAAAATGTAAAAAAAATACCTTAACTTTTGAAATTTATTAAATTGCGTTCGGCGTCGTTCATGTCACGAAATATTCACAAAGAAATGTGAGAGTAATTTGTCTTTTGTATTTATAAAGTTTGCTTAATTTACGTGAATTGGGCTAATTTTGACTTTACGCATTCGTTATGCCAACTGGCGCAGTGTAAACATAATTGCGCAATCTCACCATTTAGTCTAATAATGGTGACCTAACAATATGACTTAATGCTGATGAACTTAATGAACTGAATTTGGAATTAACACTTTCATTGATGTGTCAGAACGAGAAAAAGAAAAGTTGTTAGACACTTGACTTTTTGGAATAACAAAGATGAAGCGAAAGTCATAATTGAGTAGTGGTAATTAGTTGACAAAATACTTATAGTTGTATTTATGTCTTTGTACGCTTAAATCGTTAACGCAGTGTTTGGAAACACTTGCTAAAAGGTAATTGAAGTGTCGCTGATATTGACGAGTTCTACTGCCTCTAGAATAATACTCCCATTGATTTTAAATACCACCGCTTCACAATCAGAGCCCCACACTAGGATTCCCTGTGTTGGGCTTGCAATGGATAACACACAAAGACCACCATACATACACCAAGACCGAGAACAGAAATTGAAATTTATCATTCAAGTGTCTATCTCGCTGGGAATTGAACCTAGGACCTTCGGCAGTCTGCCATGGTGACCATTGCGCCATAGGGGTCTTCATAATTTTGTATTTTTTTCATAATACTCGAGTTTTTAACAAAATATTGCTCGCTGTCACTACTACAGCGCCCTACTGTCGTTCATTTTAACGGTCTCCCGCGGAAACCAATGTCATACGCTCCGCTATGTGATTTGTGGTGAGAACTATTCGTGATAATAATATTTCAGTTCAGCTGGCTCCTTAATTGACGTCATGTTCTTTGCTTTAGGTAATTCGGGATGACGAAATTATTTGTCATCGTTGGATAAAAGTGTTTGCTGTTTCCGTGAAACTACACGAACACATCGATTGCTAACATGAATGCATAATGTAAAATACTTATTTAAATCACCTGTATCTAGAATATTTATATTATTTTATAAATTTATTTCTCTTTCGTTTATCGATTATAAAATTCATTTATTTAGTTCAATCTAATATTATAAATGCTAAAGTGTGTTTGTATGTTTCTTTGTCGGCCTTTCACGTCAAAACTGAGCAACGGATTGGTGTGATTTTTTATGTGGAGATGGTTGTAGGGCTGGAGAGTAAAATAGGCTATTTTTTAGTTTTTTTCTATTCCTCTAGTCCCCTAAAATAGAGGGTGGATGTTGGTATGAGGACTCTTTGTAGCTAACTAACAATAAGTGCATCAATTTTTTTTGGACATCAGTCCCCATCCCCCTAAAAGAGGGGGTTTTGTAGTTAGACACGTGAATATTTGAGATACCTTATGGTTAATAATATTGTAATTATTTATTTAAAATGGTCTGATACGAACCTTTATGTGACAGACCAAATTCCATGCGGGCGGAGCCGCGGGCAAAAGCTAGTCTGTTCATATATTTATAGACACGTAGCCAGTTTTTAAGCTTGAAATATAAAAATGCGTCCTATTTAATTAATTTACAGTAATAAACAAAACACGACATTTATCTCTCACAATTTCCTTTTCTTTAGAAATCGCTGCTTGCTTAGAAAAAGCAGCTTCTTCGAATGAACTATTTGTGAATGGTTAAACTTGTGGGTCTGCTTTTACTTTGTATGGATTCGTCTCAATGAGCGCCTGATATGAACACCGTATTAGTTACACAAGAAAAATAAGTTCGCGGTTCGGGTTTATGGTTCATTTTAGTTTTAAACTTCAGAAGAAGCCGTACAAAATCCAGTCCAGTTTATAAGCTCTGTACAACTTTGAGGGGAAACGAATATCCTGGTAACGTTAAGAAACCTGTAAGAAAACTTGTTTTTTTGTTGTGAGCTAACAAGAGTATCGAATGGCGTAATTCCTTATAGGCTTTAGGCGGCTAATTACCTTCTTTATGAACTTTAATTATAAAGTTGAAGGCTTTCTAAATATCGTTACGACTTGTATACAGATTTTTTGTTCAAGTTTTACAAGTTAATTTACAATTGTTCCAGAATCTGTGACCCTTACATAAGGGTATATGAATAATTATCATGTTGTCTAAATTTAAATACTTAGTACTAAGAACTTAGATCTTTAGATTAAGTGTTTACTAAAAATGAAATGAAGACACCAAATATGAGTAAGATTAAAAAGCACTCCCTGTGTCGTGGGTGCCATAGACGACACTCAAAGATAACAACACAAACACCTGGGTGTTTTGATTCTGTACTCGGCCTGGACCGAGAACAGAAATTTAAACTCATCATTCAAATTTCTGCCCCGCTGGGAACGGAACCCAGGACCTTTCGAACGGCAGTCCGGCACGGTGACCATTGCGCCATACGGGTCGTCCAATTATTGAAATTACTGCTTTAACTCTCATAAACACATTTCAAATATTCAAGACTTAGTCCTCTTTCAGCTCTGTAATGTAAATTTACCGTCTAGTAGTCATTTTGTAACTTCTATAAAGTTCTCAAAGTATACTATCTAATGTGTCCGGTGTACGATACTAATTATAGACTTTAACGTCAAGAAAACTTAAATAAGGTAAGTAGTTGGAGTTGGTTCTTCTTGAATAGATGAGTCTCATTAAGCTCGTTCTTTTGATTAAAAGAAATGTGGTGAAAGAGCTGGCTAATGATTGCTCTGATTATTTCTTTTGCTATAGTGACAAAGACTTTGATTGAGACACATTAAGAAGTATTGACAATGAAGAAAGATCACGAAATGATGAATAAGCAAAATGAGCAAGTCGTAGTTCGACTTAAATGTTTCGAATTGAAAAAAAAAGTCAAAATTAACACAAATGTATATTATCGTGGAAATGGATAATGTTGTTATTTTGCCTTTACCGAATCTCAAAATTTGTTACGTATTTTGTGCTTAATCTCGGCGATAACATTTTCATATCAGTCACCATACCATGAATGGAATTAAATATTAAAATTTCGCAAAATTCTCGTTACGAGTATTTGCACAGTTTAATGCACAGAAAATCTTCATTTTAATAGCAATGCTCGCTCTTCTATAAGAATTAAAGCGTACGTTACTCGAAACGACGGTCATTAAAGGCTTAAAAATGAATTGTAAAACATTCTTCTTGCATAAAACGAAACATTTTGGACTTGAAACATTTTCCGACCGGCATTAGTTAACAGCTGCATTGCTGATTTTCCGTTCCAGGTGAAGACGTTAAGAGTTTTAAAGAGTCTTTGCTGTGCTTGCCCGGGATTTCATTTTGTGAAGTGTCGTTGTAAAATTCAATTCATTTGTGGAAATGCACTGACAAAGCGACTGACACAGTTCTGTGGTTTAACGATTCGAACATATTTCGTATGGTGTTGAAGTAGGCACCGACCTAGTTTGATCAACCGATGCTTGGTCGTCGTTGCATCGGCAGAAGCATTGACTCCCCTTTTTATTCTTATAATCTCCCTTAAACAAGAGACCCTCCCGGTCTAAAACAACTCTTGCTCTTTTTCGTCCTATCTTGCTTATTTCATTGTTGAGCGCGAAGGCAGACTTGCACTGTTTTATAAACTCTATGTAACATAAACATAGGCAACACAAATATGTCTACTTTCATCCTTTTTTGGAACACATTTTCTGTACGCGCAAATGATACAGCTTTTAATACGATCTGTTACATTATATATGTACACTGTATTTCAAGTAAATGAATCCGCTAATTTCCGTATTAGCTTTCGTTGTACCTTAAAGGCGCGTATGCAACAGATATGTCTACTTTGATCCGTTTGGTCAGGTTTTCTATACTGGCTAAAATTATACAGTTTTTATGAATCACTGTATTGCATTATAACAATGTATTTCAAGTAAATTAATACTTTATCCGTATTACCATTCGTTGTACTTAAAAGCTATTTATTAGGTCTGCGTTAGGAAGCTCTTTAATTGAACGATTCGTATCAGTATAAAACCGCAAATAGGGGTCGTACTGTGCGGATGCTGTAGAAAAGTCGTAAATTTGAAGTCACGGGTCGAATTAATAAGCGGCATACGCCACTCGCGGCCGTATGAAGCACAACGGCGCGGCGTAGCGAGCTTTTAATGAATAAATTCGCTCGCTTAAGCTTAGGTAGCGGTTTGTGCTTAGGAATAGCGTTTTAGGAATATTCCATACAAATCGTTCTAAACGCTATACTTGTATAGCGTTTATAAAAAGATAAATACCCAATAAAATAGCAAAATTTATGTAAGAGACTTCATTATATTTTAATACATTAGGCAATTATTTAGTCACTGTGTTTACTGTCATAACTTTAACACAAAAAACTTTAAATATAATTGTTAGTTTTATAAAACAGAATTAATTAAGTTCGTTTCGTAGAATCGCATTAAAATCTACAAACATGTGATACTAATATCGTATATAAAGCAACTCTCATTGTTTGCCACGCCTTAGGCTGCGTTTCTCGGCCTTAGGCTGCGTTTATAAGACACGAATTTAGTAACCGCGCCGACTGCGCGACGGATCTGCTGTTTTAGTACTAGTAGCATTTATTACTAGGAGATAACGTTGAAATACTCAGTATCTAACCGCGCGGTGGACACGCTTCGGCCGCGCGACCGCCATATGGTCGAGGCGTGTTCAACGCGCGGCCACCGCGCGGTTTAGTTACTTGTTGTAGCTACTGTATGTATGTACTAGTTAATAAAACAAATCTGTTAGGACTGAACAGCTAACATGCGATCACCAGGCGGACGCCGCACGTTATTTTACAGATTATATATTTTTCAGCACAGATCTAGGAAGTATTTTATGTCACTATGCACATGTTACAAGTACCTACATTAAGATTCAATGTCATTTGATTCCGTTTTACTATCATGCGTTTAATCCTCCTTTGCGTTATCACAAAGAAATTGATACTTTTATCAGTCCGGTCATCGAATTATAAGGAATACTAATAATATATTTCTTACTACTGCGTCGTTATCAAGAAATGTACGTGTACCTTATCTGTTAACTTAATAGGTTGAATTATAATCGGAAACGGTGATAGTGTCAAGTGTGTTAAGCTATGTACTTGTATCTAAATTTATATGTAATAGAAACTGGTATGTTCTGGGATGACCAAAGGAATAGGGATAGTTAATAGAACTAGAAAACGCCTAGCGGTCGACAAAAATCAATCGTATATCGTGGAATTATCAGTTGTAAAATATCTATACTTTTATACGTATAGAATAATTATAATAAATAACTATTGCACGAGTATTAGAAAATCAGAGTGAAATAACGATTTTAGTAGTAGAAGAAAAATAAGTAGAGAATAGCTTATACATTTTTAGAAATTCCAAGTTATTATTGTGTTATGGGTAATACATGGAATGGAAAATGAGTAAACCAAATCATACGTGCCAAGTAACGTATATATCATGTTTCACGTAAATATATGTAGTACAAAGTTCAGAGAGACATGAGTAATCGTTAGCATAACAATTGATACACATAGTCATTATGAGTTTTTGTTAATTTCGTGTTTTTTTATTATCATGAACATACACTTTAATTGCACGATCTATTAAAAACACAATACACACACTCAATGTATACACCGAGTGTCTTCGTATGTACGCGACTGTCTTTCGCGATCTATTAATAATACAATACACACACTCAGTGTATACACCGAGTGTCTTCGGATGGGCACGAGTGAAGGTTAAAATTTATCGTGACACGATAATTCGTGTCTCTCTCAGTGGCTGAATACCTTAAACTTGTGAATAGTACAGAAATTATTGACATTTATGTCACAATTTCTGTTGTAGTCTAAATTTAGCTTAAGGGTTTCCGCTCTTTCCGTTAAAATATTTGTGTCCTATCCCTATACTCTTTAAGCAAGAGTCGATATTTATTTTTTAGTACCCTACGTACAATTTTTTTTTTCGTATTGTTGTGCATTTGACATACTACAATTGTCAATGCAATTTTGTAAAAGAGGTCTCGTCTCGTTTGACATGAGTTAAGTCTATCGCCAATGTTCAACGTAACATTGACGTTCTTTAACTTAACAATGTTATTATAATATTATAATTTTTTTTAGAATTTTAATTGGATTGGAAGTGTTTTTCGAACTTCTAAAAATATGCCATTACTTTATAATATTATGTGTGTATAATATATGTTAGTGTATTATTAGCATCTTTGATTGACATAAGTAAGTGTCAAGTATCATAGTGTAAGAACTCATGTTCTATTGGATTGGATTTATTCTACAGATGTACATGAAGGCAATGCAATAATGCAATTTGTAATATAGGGACTGTAACAAATGCTATATAAATACGGAAGACTTTTTATCGGATTTATTTTGAATTCACCTACTATTATTCGATTTTTCTGGACCCAAATTACGAACAGTTCTCTCTTGTGTTAACTTGAATATGCATGTGACACTAATGAATACATTCCGTAAACACGTAAGTAGTTAAAATTATAAACGGGTTTTGTTCTATTGTTGTTCTGACAGTTGTGAAATATATACTTTTGTGTAAGGGCTTAAATTACTTTTAAACATCACTTTTACATGCTAATGGTTGGTTCGGTTTCAACTTCTGAATGGGCGTAGAAAGGTATTTTAACCTAATGAAGTCTTTAGATTTAATTACACGCGTTTTGTTTAACACTCTTGTATAAAAAATTAATAATTATTCCCGTCCTTGTTCAAAAAATTAATAATTAGGAATTAGGATTGTCACGCAATAATTCTACGTCTCCAAATTCTTTACCCACACATGCAACTTTTTATGAACCAATAATATTTCGATATCACGAAGAGTTAATAGGTCCTTATGTAAAAAATACTGCGGACTGCGGACGTACCCATAGTGTTATACAATTTATGCACTGTCCGCTATATAATAATTCTTAACATGTCAGATCTTTCGATTTTACTTATTTAAAAATATAGGTTTATAGCCTACACATACTTGTAAAGTGTTGAAATATATGCTTTCACAATTTAAAATAATTTTGTTCAGTGGTCAGTCAAACTGGAAAATCTATACACTATTATAATCTGTTTACATTGCGTTCTTACACAATTCACAGAGTACTTACAAACTAAGCGAGTTGTCTGACTTTCCATACGAATAACCCAATTTAATTTTTATTACTGATAAGAATTCAAATGTGCGTAAGATAAAAAACAGATCGGGGCTCCAGTCCAAATTTACTAGGTTACTACTGCATGCAATGTTTGCGATGCTTTCAAATAGGGCTGTCAACTCTATTTTCACGTTAGCAGTATAAAACCCGGTGTAAAATCAGGTGATGGTGAATTACTTTCTCAGCTTTGTAAATCTCATGAGGTATATATGGCCGGCCGCCTTTGTATCGTCCCGCTGTTGGACACGGGTCCCCACAACTGGGGATTACTGCTCCACCGTCTGTTGGCAGAAGATAAATATATGTACGCGTATATACCATTGCATGAAAAGGGCTGTGTAGTATTTTAGAAAACATAAGTACGATATAAAAAGTGATGTACTTGTTATATAAAAAAAGCAAATGGATAACATCAGAATATTATCTCATTTGTTTGGTTTTACGTATAAAGCTAATAATGGATAATACTCCTTAGATAAAAATAACATTTATCGAAAACAGCGGGTACATTTTTCTAGAAAAAAATATTGGTATCGACGGTAGAAAGCGTATTCGCTGTATTTCGAAAAACAAGAAAATAAGAATAAATACTGTCCCTGTATTAAACTCATATTTAAAATGTAGGTTTAGAAATATTTCGAACTGTACATGGCATTTTACTACAATATGATTTTATGAGGTATTAACATTTTCCTGTGTTGATATCTTTTGTATTATTTTCCCTTCTATTATTGTTTTATTTAAATTAATTCAAAAAT